>CABHPR010135581.1:11184-29647 GCA_902168415.1 Peromyscus melanophrys | reverse complement strand
ATTAAAAAAAAAAAAACTATTTTCCTGTGGAGATCACAGATTTCTTACGAGCTTAGGCTGCTCTCTTGCAATGCTGGGGTTTATAAGAATCAAAATTATTTGCAAATGACTAAATGCGTGGATAACCACATGCTTGCAAATCTTAAGTGCTTCATAGAGTTGTTTTACTTTGTTCTTTGAATAGACAAGTGTCTTAGTTACTGTTTTGTAAGGCAACTCTTACAAAGGAGAGTATTTAATTGGGGGCTTGGTTACAGTTTCAGAGGGTTAGTCTACTATCATCAGAGCAAGAAGTATGGCATCTTACAGACAGGCATGGGGCTGGAGAAGTATCTGAGAGCTTTACATCCTGATCCACATGAAGAAGGCAGAGGGGGGGGCGCCTGGAATGAGTTTTGAACTCTTAAAGCCTGCTCCCAGTGACACACCTACTGAAACAAGGCCACACCTTCTAATCCTCCCCAAACAGTTCCTCTAACTAGGGACCAAGCATTCAGATATATGAGTCTATTCTCATTCAAACCACTACAACCAGTTATTGGTCCAGGGCTGAATGAGTCTTGTGTGGCATCCATCCTATGCAGGACTCACTATTGATCTTTGTGTCTCTTTTGCTAAGGTATATTCATACTTAGTGGATCTCTCAGTTGAAGAATGAGTCTCAGTTTTTCCACTTGGGACTTGTCTTCACTAATGTAAAGCAGTACTTTGGTTAGTCAAATGTTTGGAGAGCTTTTTTCATTCTTTAACGTGCCAAAGTCTATTCCTGTAAAGTACATTTTCATGAATCCAATAGACTAGAACAGTCTACTTTCACTCAGACACTTCCGTTATGAGTTTCTTGGGCATGTTGTCAGGGGCCTTATTTAGAACATTTAGTCTCAAATATTCTGGATTCAGTGGTGGTTGGTTGCATTTCCTCCATCCTCTTCCCACTTACATTTAAAAAAAATCACACCTACAGCCTCCATTCATTTATTCACAGATACCAGCAAAATTACCTAAATTACATATAAAGATTATTCACCAAAGATACTCATCCTCTTATGAAATTATTAACAATTTGAGAATGCCCATATTTAAGTGAAGATGGCTATGATTCTAGATTTTATTTTACGTCATGAGTCCTTTCTTTTTTTTGTCCTTAGCTCTTAGTCTACAAAGGGTGGGAATGTGGATCTGTGATCAGAATCTGGGTCCCCATTCTGACCTGCCGAGCGGTACTTGGGACTCTCACAGAACTTTCTTACCTCTCCAATGCTTGGGCTCGTCATCTATAAAGTGAGATAATCAGAATATTTTCCTCCCAGAATAGCTTCAGATATTGAACAAAATAAAATACTTTAGGTGGAAATTTTTAATTGCTCATAGAATGTCAGCTATTATTAGTTCAGCTGGGGAGGATAGTACAGAAAAATAGCAAAACAGAAAAGTAATGATCAGATTTCTCCCACACTCATTCCATTTATTGTAAATGCTACTATTTGGTCTTTGGATCTTATATTGGGAGTGGGCTTGAGAAAGAAGTATTACAAAATGTTCAAAGCAGCTTGGGGAGGTGTGTGGCACGTGCCTGTAACCTCTACACTGATTTTGAGGCCAGCTCAGACTATGGTGGCAAGCTCAATCTTCCAATAACAACAGAAAAACAAAAAATAAATAAATAGAAACAAATCTTATATGCATGATGGGAACTGATGGAAAGTGTCATCTTGGCAGAACTTCCGTCAAGGTCCAAGTCCCCACTAACCTTTCCTTCCTTACCTGTCTCCTGCAAGGGAACTATTCAGCCAGACACCTTTTCTCACTGTATCACAGAAACTGCCTCGACAAGGCTGCCCACAGCTCCCACCTCAGAAGCATCTGCGGAGTGCTGCTTTGCTAATTGTCCTGGGATCAGCCACACAGTGGGCTGTTGTTCCTCCTGGCATTGCTCTGCTTTTGTTTTCCTACAAGCCACATTCTTCCACCTAACAGGCCCCTTCTTCCTGGGGTCATTTGTGGATCTTCCCTCCTCCATCTGACCTCCCACTGTTTGGAGTGTCTCAGAACTTGTCCTGGGTTTTATTGTGTTCCTTCAGAGTGATCTATCTGTTCCTAGCCACAGCATCCAATACCAGTTTCATATAAATAAATATCTCTCAAATTAAATCTCTGGGCCAGATATTTTCCACGAGCTATAAACTCATATATCCCCAAAGCTCATATATCTGCCTGTCATCTAGAGTTTTTTATGTTCCACTATACCATATCTAAATCCCAACTGTCTACAAATCTCATATTCCATTTTTCCTCCCCATCTTAGTAAATGGTGCTACTATTCAATTAAAAGGTCACACACTAGTCTACTCTCACATCAATCTCATAAAAGCAGAAATAAGGTTCTATCCCAGCCATACCTATATTCTTGAATAGTAACCCATTTGTGAAGGATTGTATACCAGCTGCAGGCCTAGGATTGTCTACACCCGTACTGCCTAACTGATTCAGCCCCAGCTAGCAGTTCTCCTTGTTGAAACCCTCATCCATTGGCCCAGGCACACTGGCCTTTTCTTTCCTCTGAACAGAGTAGCTCATGCCTTTCCCATGACCTTTGTGTATGCTCTTCTGTAGGCCTGAAATATGCTTAGCCTGGCTTCCTCACAGCCAACTCCTCACACTTCAGACTTGCCTTAGTTTCCCTTCCAGTAGGATTGCCTTGACCACCTATGTGAAGTAGTTCTTTGCATACTGTGTGTACACAATTCCATTTATGTAGGTCAAAGCTCTGTCAAAATGACTTACCTTACGTAGTAGATGAGACTGGGAACCCTGTGAGGACAGTACTGCTTCTTCACTATACTGAAAGTATGGAAGAGGACCTGGCACACTTTATTGAGTGGGTGTATGCCACAGTGATGTGAGCAAAAGGGTACATAATAAGAAAATACAGGCCTGCATACAGGTCTGTTCCACTTTATAAGCATTGCTACAACAATATTAAAATCTGGAACAGAAATCACAAATTCACAAGAGACTCCACTGAGGAGGTAACAGCCACATTCAGAGGAGCGTAAATCTGATGGGAAGCAGAGCAGAGGTGAGAGAGGCTATGTGGGCCAGGTGAGCACTGTTTGCAAAAGCCTGGGCACATAAAGAGGTATGACATCTTCAAATTATTAGCTTGAATGTGCTTTCCAAAACAGAAGAATAAGGAGCCACAAAATGGCAGTCAAGACCTAAATAAAACAGCGGAAGATGGAGAAAGTGTTTAAATTTAAGTAGAAAATGCATTTCATAATTATGGCTTATTTAAGCTACTGGTACTAAAAGCATATATAATAACAAATACCACCTGACTGTGAATAAACTTAAAAAAATATGAAGGGAGGAATAGTTTGAAATGGCTTGGTATACAGCTGGAGAATTCTGAGACAGAGTTCAGTGCTTTGGTGACGGCGAACATCCTAATGGCATTAGCCATCTGGCAGAATGATCTCATTGCTTTCAGTTCCCTTCAGTATGACAAACGTATTCCTGTGTTCTGTGCAGAGAGTGGGATTAACAAAGAAGTAATCTTAGGCCTCCCTCCAGGAGACCATAATCTAATAAAAACACAGGTACATGACTAGTTGTCTGTCTAGGATTTAAAAACAAAAAAGCTATTTAAGATCAGTAAAAATAATGTGTAGAAAGTTGTGTAAGGAAATGCACATTATTTTTTTAAAGCACTCCAACTGGAAATGTGCACTAACTCAGCCCCCTTTCTGCAGTGATGTCCAGTTGAGTCTATACGTAAGAAGGACCCTCTTCTGGGCAGTGGTGGCTCACACCTTTAACCCCAGCATTTGGGAGGCAGAGTCAGGCAGGTTTCTGAGAGAGTTCCAGGACAGCCAGGATGACATGGAGAAACCCTGTCTTGAAATACTAAAAGAAGAAGAAGAAGAAGAAGAAGAAGAAGAAGAAGAAGAAGAAGAAGAAGAAGAAGAAGAAGAAGAGGAACGACTGTGTGATGGTGAGCTTCAGAGAGCAAGCAAATGTGAACCACTGGGAATTGGAAAAGTGGTTGTGTCTATCTCTTTTAGTTTATGTGAACATCTCTTTAAATTGTTGTCAATTTAAAATTGATATATGCTTATTTTAGGAAACACTTAAAACTAAAAAGAAAAGAAATAAAAATATCCCACATATTACATAGAGATTTTTATTAGGCATTAAAAGACAAAAGTAGGGCTAATTATATTTTCTGTAGTGCATGGTTTCTTTTTTCTTTTCTTTCTTTTTTTTTTTTTTTTCCCGAGATAGGGTTTCTCTGTTTTGGTGCCTGTTCTGGAGCTTGCTCTGTACACCAGGCTGGCCTTGAACTCACAGATATCAGCCTTGCTCTGCTGGGATTAGAGGCGTGTGCCCCACTGCCCAGCTGCATGGCTACTTTTTTTAAGAATTATTTTGAGATTTGTTTTTGCTTGTTGTAAGGAAATCCCTAGCATTTGTTTGAACTAAGTGGTGCCTGATGTTAACAGCCCAACTCTGATGCCAAAACTTTACGTTTTTGAACATTTTTAATTTCAGTTTTCTCTTTCATTCAGGTGGAATATGTGTTTTAAAATAAAAGAAATGTCTTAGATGTTTTTAGAATCGGTGTAAATATGAGACTATTTTTATATTTATTTTACACTGTTAGACACCATCTCGCATGTGATAAAATTCTTGTTACGATTTTTTCCCTTAAAATTTTACCAACATTTTGTCTTTGGCATTTAGTGTCACCAAGGAAATGATGGGGGTCGGCTGGATTTTTATCCTTTGGGCATGACCCACATTTCTCTTTCCCGGCTTGTTTTTCCTGTCTCTGCAGTTTTTATAAATCAAGTATTTGTCAGAAAGTGATCTGATTCTTGTGGGAGTGTGTGTGGTGAAACTTATCGAGATATATTTCCCAGTAGCTTTTTCTACTTTTATTTTGTTATCTAAGAAATGATTCTGCATTTGTCTGACTCCTGTTTGTGTCTCATCGTCCCAGCTCTTCACTGGGTACCTCCAACACTTTCTCAGAGCGTTCTCAACTCTGCCTAACACGCAGACTACCTCCATCCTCCCTTTTTCCTTTCTTTATTCTCTTCTCCATCTTGTCCCAACCGCTGATTGGCGTTTCTGAACTGTCACTCTTATTTTTCCCCATGACCGGATTTTTCAGGCCTGCCTTTCCGTCTGACCTTTGGTCTAACGGCTTCCACATCTTACCCATTTCCCTTCTCCCCTCACATTCTCTCCTGCTGCTGCGCTCTTCCCACCATAACTCACCTTGGTGGCATATTCTGCTTTTCCCCGCCCCCGCTAGCCTATTCCCCCTCCCCCATAGAGGGAGGATCTGCATAAGAACCACCTCAGGATTTCAGCCACCAGGAGAGGAAGAAGTCCAGAAGAAGGCAAGCTTGTTATGTCGTGGGACCTTGGCATCTACTGCTGAGGCGTGGCTGCACTTTCTGACCCAATCCCATTAGCTTGGTAGTTAAAGAAGGAGTTTTAACAAGCTCACTGGCAGGGTAGTGGAGAGTCTTGACTTTTGATGAAGTTGTTTGCCCTCCCTCACGTTTTCACTTGCATTCTTGTTTTTGTAAGTTATGGAAAGCCACTTTGGACCAGTAACCAGACGGCAATTTTGTCCTCTTTGGCACTGAATTTTTCATCACTGTGACAAAGAACTCACACGAACAGTTGTAAAAGAGGAAAGGTATCTTTTAGCAAATGATGTCAGAGGTTTCAGTCCATAGTCTGCAGAGTCCCTGCTTGGGGACCATAGTGAAATCCAAGTATAGTGGCAGGAGGGTATGGAGGCACAAAGTTGGTCATCTCCTCATAGTCAAAAAGCAGCGGAAAGAGACTGAGCAAGACTAGAGACAATATACAGCTCCCAAAGGTACATATGCTCAGTGACCTATTTTTTTCCAGCTTCCCCAAGTACTACCGCCAGCTGGGGAACAGCCTCCCAGCATATGAGCCCTTAGAGGGAACACCTTATATCTAAGCCATGCTGTGTTCCATGGAAATAACTTCTTGCACAGTTGTTCCTTTGATGTTCTGGACTTTTCCTGGGGGATAACAGCATGCCTATGATGTAACACATTGGCTCTCCACCATCAGATGAGATCTCCCTGCTATCAACAATGGTTCTAAGCTACCCTCCTCTTAGAATTCAGAGCAAATAGATTCTCTGCCTCCCTGGCCAGAACCAAAAGTGCTTCCAGGCTGTAGCAATAGTTCACTCATCTTCAGTTTGGGACTCCTTTTCTTGGTTTTGAGTTTACAGTGGCCTGGATTTCCTATCCTGGCATTCCATACTCTGACAGAATTCACCAAGAGACACAATCAGTTTACTAATATTGTAAACTACCCTCCTCCCAACACACCTTTATTAAGGGAACTAAAAGTATTCTTGTCTACTGCATTGTAGCTACCTTTAAGAGCTGAGGAATAGAGAAATAAAACAATAATACTCTTCGTTAAAGATTCTCTCATAACAGGGCTAGAGAGATGGCTCAGCCCTTAAGGGTACTGGCTGCTCTTCCAGAGGACCCAGGTTCAATTTCCAGCACCTGCAGAGCATCTTACAACCGTCTGTGGCTTCAGTTCCAGGCGATACAACATCCTCACAGAGACATAATATAGGCAAAACACCAATCAATGCTCATAAAATAAAAATAAATAAATTACATTTAAAAAAAAAAGATTCTCTCATGAGGTATTTGGCTGGGAGCTGGAGGCTAAGGTGCATGGGTCCTGGATCTTCAGTGAATTTGCTGTGTGACCTTGGGCAGACAGCTTCATCTCTCTGTGCTTTAGTATCCCTCTTGTCAAATGGAAGTAAGACCTACCTCACAGAGATGCTGTGGGATTTCGTAGAGCTAATGTCTGTAAAGTATTTAAGGTTCTTGAAGATTCAAGGAACTATATAAACATAAAATAACATCTATTAAAGTTGACCTATTTGTGAAAAAAGAATATAAATAAAATATAGGAATCACGGTAGTTGGGTGCAGGGAGAAAGGAGATTCAGGGTCTCGGAGCTGCGTTCCATCACCTGTGCATCTAAGCCTTCAGTCTGTGCTCTCCTAAAGCAAAGAAGCCATTACTGCTAGAATCAGCACCAGGTGAGTGAGCATCCCCCACCTTGTCTGGCCAGAGCAGGCAGGAGGAGGCAGGTGTGTGGAGAGCAGTGGCCATTTCCAGGTATAGCTAGGCACCTGCAATGTAGAGATGGCCTCTCTCTTGGGGTCAGCTCGCCATCTGCCACACACTTCATTCTGCTTACCAAATTCATGTCTCTGGTCCTCTTCCCTAACATCAAACACCTTGATTTGTTCCCGTTTTATTCTTTATTTTCTATTAATATTTTTTTCCAAGCACGTAAACTAATGTATGCATGATCTTGAAAAGTGACTATTTCTTCCTTTCTGTAATGTCAGAGGCATTATCAGCAGCCTGGCTTTGTCCTAACAGAGGAGCCAGTTGGTTACTATCTACTGCGTTGGAGGGAAAGACAATGGTCCTGAAGGCCTAAATAAGCCAGGACTACTTTGCTTCTCTGCCTTCAAAAGGACCATTCCTTATCTCAACAAGCACTTGTTTATATCTTCAACCTTTTGATGAATTACATGATACAAATTTGTATGACAATATTGACTGTACAATTATTAAACAATTCTGTGACTAAATGCTCTTAAAAGTTGAAGTACATATATGATTTGGATTCATTTGTGGATCAAGTGATCTTTAAAACTATATCTAATAAACTCCCAAACATAACATTGAGTATTCCCTATGTGCCAGGCACTACTTCAGGCACTGCGTATTATATACCAGTAAACAAAATATAATTACTTTTTTTATGATTTAAACTTAAGATAATGTTTGCCACGACACAGAAACTACCTTCTGAAAACCTGGCTCTCAGAATGAGCCGTGGCTGGTTGCAGGTGCCATCTAACTAGTGGTCTGCCTTGGCCTTATCCAGCTCCCCATGAAACACCCATCATGACTCGGGAATGAGGATGCCTTGGTCAGACAGTGCATCTATTACCAGAACCCATACAGACTCATATAGAAGTAGTATTTCCAGAACATTGCAATAAAAACAATCTAAATGTTTAATCTTTTCTACCCTGTTCTCTGAATGGGTTAGTTATGTTGTTTTTGAGGCTACAGAACCAAACCCAGGACTTCTCCATTTCTCAGCCCATGTTCTTCTGCCACAGAGCTACAACTCCAAGCAGAGTTAATTTATTCTAGTGGCTGGCTACCCAGAATGCACAAAGCAGAAGGACACTTGTTGTGAAGGGACTGGATAGACTCAGGCCCTGAGCTCAGTGAGAGGAGCAGGATTCTTTCAGTCGCGCAACTGGTTTGAGCTCAACAAATGCTGAGCTCCTCTTGCCCGTTAGTGTGACTGTCCAACATGTTCTGGTATTAAATGGACTGTCTGCATGTGGTGGCCATCCGTCTGAGGTGCCCTTGCTCCCCAAGTCCTACATGGTGTTTCATCAGGCAGCTGGGTGAGGCCAAGGCACAGTCTGTTAGGTACCACATGGAACCAGCAAGGGTTCATTCTGAGAGCTGGATTTTCAGAAGCTGCTTTTTTCTGCAAACAAGCTGAAGGCTAAAGCTTTGACACCTATAATCAAAAGAAGAAGGAAAAAAAAAAAGAAAGAAAGAAAGAAAAAAAATCTAACCCTGTCTCTGACCTAAGCAGGACAGAGTTGTTTTTTTCTTGTCTTTATGTAGCCAGAAAATCTTATTCTCCTGGGCTTGTGTTGGGTCAGTGGGAAGGGAATTAGGATCAGTGGGAATCATGTTTCCTCCAGTGAGGTGCTAAGGCACATATATTTTAAAGTAAGCGATACAATGAAATTTACAAGACATTTGGTCACTCGTGATTGGAGGTGGTGATCTTTCTGATAAAGAGTGGAGGCCAAGGGGAAGGACAGGACAGGAATTCCTCACCAAGGCGGATGCTTGCATTGCGTGATGCTTGCTGAAGGAGTAAGTGGGGATTGGTTCTTGAGCTTATGCAAAAGTGCTAAACACACTCCAGTGTACCCCAGAAACACACAGGGTAGGGATTCTTTGTAGGTAAGTCTTCTGGGAACACGTGAGATTTCTTCTGTGACTAAAATTCAGCACCTATTTTATTTACTTATTTATTTAGCCCAAATCATTGTGAGGTTGGAGCAACTCAAGATGTGTCTGAGACAACTGTGGAGCCTGCATGGAACTGGACTGGGCCCTCTCCATGGGCTAGACAGTTGTGTAGCTTGGTCTGTATGAGGGGCCCCTGACAGTGGGAATATGATCTATCACTGGTGCATGAGCAGGCTTTTTGGAGCCCATTGCCTATGGTGGGACACCTTGCACAGCCTTGATGCAGGGGGAGGGGCTTGGACCTGCCTCAACTGAACGTGCCGGGCTTTGCTGACTCCCCATGGGAGGCTATAACTTTTCAGAGGAGGGGACGGGGCTAGGGGGTGGGCTGGGAGGGAAGACTGGATGGGGGGAGTGGGAGGAGGGATGAAGGGGGGGATCTGCGGTTGGTATGTGGAATGAATAAAAATTTCTTAATAAAAAAAAGAAACACTAAAACAAAACAAACAAAAAGATGTGTCTGAGATGTAAAATGTAGCTCTGCAGGCCTTGATACCTGTTTTCACTGAAGTATTGTTTTGTTTTGTTTTTCGAGACAGGGTTTCTCTGTGTAGCTTTGCACCTTTCCTGGAACTCACTTGGTAGCCCAGGCTGGCCTCGAACTCACAGAGATCCGCCTGCCTCTGCCTCCCGAGTGCTGGGATTAAAGGCGTGCGCCACCACCGCCCCGCAACATATTCATTCTGTAAGCAGAAGGTGTGTGTTAAAACGGGTAGATGTGAGGTTGCTTTAGTCATTGGGAATGTGGAAGAGAACTCACCATTTCTTTCTCTTTCTATGAGCCTTGAAAGTCTGGGAACAACAGGCTCAGGGCTCCTTCTGCACTGAATACACATAACATGAGCACACGGAGGCATAGTCAGTGCTTCCCTTTGCTCTACCTGATCTCAGTGCCCGCTATGGGAGTT
Organism: Peromyscus melanophrys; assembly: GCA_902168415.1. Taxonomy (NCBI): domain Eukaryota; kingdom Metazoa; phylum Chordata; class Mammalia; order Rodentia; family Cricetidae; genus Peromyscus; species Peromyscus melanophrys. The sequence continues at coordinate 19,562 of CABHPR010135581.1, read as the reverse complement.
CATTCTCATGATCCAGAATTTGATCGCCTAATCAAATTCTGCGTTCTTGGCTTCTCACAAAAGAGAAAAAATACGACCAATTTAACCTCTGAAGAAACTTACCACAGTGACAATCCATCTTACAGTCTGCTTTTCGACACTTTTATATTGGGCCTTCCAAATTTCAAGACAAATAGATGGAGGATCAAAGTTCTACCTGAGGTGAATAGGTCCTCGAGATCTAATGCTTCTGTGTTCCATGTAGTCAACAATACTGAGGTATACTTTAGTTGTTATTGTTGTTTTTGAGACAGGAGCTCTCTACCTAGCTGGAGCTATCCTGGGTCTCACTGTGTAGACTATGCTGTCTTTGAACACGCAGATATCCACCTGCCGCTACCTCCCGAGTGCTGGGATTAAAGATGTGAGCCACTATGCTTGGTAGTACTGGGTATTTTTAACAGTTTGTTTGTTAGGGTCTGAGAGAAGGTCCCAAGAAAGACCAACAGTCACGTATGCAATTTAGCAAGAGCGTTTATTTCCAGCACAATGGGGTGGCAAATAGAGACCCCAGAAGGGAGGTCATAAACTCCTTTTAAACAGAGTTAGGGGAATTCCAGAGAGGAGGGATTAATCTGGTGCTGATTGGTGGAGGAAAAATTAGTCTGGGAGCTGACTGGTTGGAGGCTGTAGTTGTTAGGGGCTTGTTGACAGGAGGGTAGGAAAAGCTATCTTTAGGTAGCAGAAGGCTGGGGGTGGGGGCATCTGCTGAGCCAGCGGAAGACTAGGGGGCTCCTGCTGGGCCAGCAGAAGGCTGGGGGGTGCCTGCTGATTGGTTGCCCCTGAGTTATGGTCTTCCTGAGAACTGCTTGCTCAGCTCCAGCCAGTTCCAGTAAACTGAAACTAAGGCCTGGTTCCTGGCAGGGCTATTAGAAGCCTGTCATGGCTCTGGTCTGGCTCCCCAGTCCTCTCATTGTTAATGTCACTTTCAATGGGTGGGTAGGTGAGTGGGTGAATGGATGGACAGGTGATAGGGACAAATGAGCAGGAGGAAACTTGTTGAGACTTCATACAACGACCTCTCAGGACCTCTTTGCAAGGACTCAGAACCTGCCACATACTGCCTGGCTTCATAAGCTTTCTAAAACCATGGAGTAAGATCCCATGATTCCCATGGTCTTGCATCTTTCATGCCTGAAAAACAAGTGCCACATGGAAAATGCTGCCAAGCTCTGCTACCAGCATGGGGTGGATCCTCTGACACACACACACACACACGCACGCACGCACGCACGCACGCACGCACGCATGCACGTACCCACACCAGCTGCTATGGGCTGAGCCTTGGGCAAACACTTGTCTAGGCAGCTGATTTTGAGCCTTAAGGAACCCCTTCAACTCTAGCCTCATTTGAGTTTATATTCTCTCCCTTTGGATGTGTTTGGATCTTTACAAAACAGAGTCCACGATAAGTAGGGACTTGCCCCCAGGACCTTTCCTGTTGTCCCATTGTAGTTCAGAACATTTCCCTTCAGTAGTGCTGATCTTTCTAACAATGACAGATGCTTTCTCAGCGGCAGCCTGAATAGTCTCCTGTCTTGAAATGTCCTCTGACAAATCAATCCACTACTTTTAAACCTAGCTTCATTCAGTTTCCCAGGAGCTGGCAGAGTCAAACGAGATTCTTAGCCGAAAAATAAGGACCCTAGCCCAGGTTCTTATAGGGAAGTTGGTGCCCTTTGAAAAGCTCCTTTGAAAGCTCATGAGCTGGTTTCCACTGTCCACCTCTCCATAGGCAGTCTTTTCTTTCAAGCTCCCACCACAATGGCCCATTAAGCTCTGCTTCCAGCATGCTTGGGCTTTTTCAGCCCCAAGTACCAAACTTTTCCATACTCTAGTCACAAAACAATTTCCCAAGCCAAGAACCGTGTGGTCAAATGTGTCATAGCAATAACCTCACTTCTTGGTTCAGTTGGCCTTTGGTATAGTTTGGCTCTGAGGTATTTATTGTTGACTTTTTGTTTGGAAAACCCATTTAAAGACAGTTATGTAAAGACTATTATTGTGGCAGGATCTACCTGGCCTTTCATGCCTTTTAGTGTTTGTTTTATGAGATAGAAAGCCCCGACTTTTGTGAAATAAATATTTATAATTGTTGTATTTTCTTGAAGAACTGCTTCCTTTACTCCCTTTTCATAAAGGTATGTGATGTCTGTTTGGGTGGGAGCTCCACCTCAACCCCCGGCACCCTGGCATCCTTATGCCCAAAGAGTCTAGAATGTTTGAAAGGAGTCTGGTGGAAGATCCACTTCAACTCCCTTCCCCATCTCTTTCCCTAAACCCACCCCTTCAAAGTCCACCAAACACAGCTCCTCCCCCAGAGAGGCTCAAGAGCACTTCCACAGGGTGTATAAGCAGCATCCCAGAAAACAGACACATGGTTCTTTCTGTCTCTCAGCCCTGCCTCTTCTCTGAGGGGCTGGGAATCACACTGGAACATTTTACCCATTAAACCTGGGCTTTTCCTGATTCCGTCTGATTCAGTTTGCTGCATTGGCAGAGAGGCCTTCAGTATGCAAAAGACACACCAATGTCTATGACATCTTTTTTTTTTAAAATCAGGTTTCAGAATAGCCAGACCAGTTTGTTTTTACATTGAATTTGCTTGGTAAGTTGACTCCTGTCCTTTACTCTGAGTTTGCGTCTTTGCCAGTGAAGTATGTTTCATGGAGAAAACAGATAGTTGGATGTTACTTCTTAATCTGGTCAGTCTCATCTTTGAATAATTAATTGAGGATATTTGCATCTAAGGACAGTTTCATTTACTTCTTCGCTAATGTTTATGTGCTGAATTGATTACTTTATGTATCTGTTTATCTGACCATCTATATAGTCACTGAATCTTTTTAAAACCAGGACTCTGAAATATTTTTCTGACAGCTCAGCAATCTCATTATCTTTGGCTTCCAGTATTGATGAGTTTTTGAGTTTTTGTCAGTTTGTGGAATTGTCATAGTCGCTTGTTTTCTCATATATGTGTGTGTATATATATATATATATATATATATATATATAGAGTGTGTGTGTGTGTGTGTGTGTGTGTGTGTGTGTGTGTGTGTTTCTTTCTTGTGTTGATCCCATATTTTTGGATAGATATATCCTCTAGTCTTTATTTTTTATTTCTATTTTATTCTGTGTCTCTGTGTGCTGTATGCATATGTAAGTGTTCCAGTGTGTCCGTGTATGTTGAGGGCATAGTGGATCTTCAGTATCTTCCTCAATTATTTTCCACTTTATTTTTGGGAAGATAGGGTCTTTCCAATGAACCTGGAGCTCAACTGATTGGCTTGGCTGGCTAGACAGTGAGAGCCAGGGAGCTACTTATTTTCATCCCCCAGTGCTGGAGTCATATATGGGGATAGCCATACCTCCTTTATATGTGGGCATTGGAGATCTGAACTCAGGCCACCATGCTTGCACAGAAATCACTTTACATATTGATCCATCTGCCCAGCCCCAGTTTTTTATTTTTCCTTTTTTCTTTTTGATTGTTTGATGTTATATGTCTCTTCCTTGTGAGCTGTCTTAAGTTGGGTTTATGTTGCTTGCTACTATTTTGAGAAAAGCTGATGGCGGTAAGAGATACAGTAATTTGAAAGCATTTTTGCTTTTCACATTTAATAGAATAAACATGTGTGCCTCACTTGTGTTCCTGACCAGGTTCAGAGAGAGCAGCTTTCAAATGCTGATTAGAAAATAAACAGTTTTTATAGATTAGGGTACTAATAATTTAGTGGTAAGATGAAGATGAATAGGGAAGGGACAAAAGTAAGGTGTAAATGAAAGAGGGAGTGTATAGGTAGAAAGTATGAAAAATAAGAGAGAAAATATTACAGAGGAAGTAAAAAAGAAGAAAGGACAGCTGGGGGCTGGTGAGATGGCTCCGCAGGAAAAGGCAAGCCAAGCCTCACAACCTTAGTTCCACCACTGGGGCCCACAGGAGAAAAGGAGAGAACCAACTCCTGCAGGATGGCAGCTCTGGCACGTTGTCCTTTAATCTACACACCCTCACTGTGGCACATGAATGTGTGCAAGCATGCACAGGTGTGTGTGCGTGCACACACACACACACACGAAGAAATGTAATTTTAAAAAAAGAAAGAGCAGCCAGGTGGTGGTGGCACACATCTTCAATCTTAGCACTCATGCAGGAGACAGAAGCAGGCAGATCTTGGTGAGTTCGAGGCCAGCCTGGTCTACATAGCAGGTTTCAGGACACTCAGGACTGTTACACAGAGAAACCATGTCTCAGAAAACCACAAAGTTAAAAAAAGAAAATGAAAGAGCAGTCATAAAAGCCTATTTAAGAGATATAGAAGCTAAAACAAAATAAAAAATTGAAATAAATAAATAAAGTAGGAAATAAAATAAAGTAGAAGATAGAATCTCAGTCAGTATTTCTTCCTAGTTTGAAAGAACAGGACTGTCCCCACTCTGACTGTCTTCTGTGGGTGGCTCCTGAGGTGGGCTGAAAGCTACTAGTCTAAATAATGAAAGACATCTTTACTGTTGGAAGGGATTTTTGAGTGAGGATGCCATCCTCTCTTAAATGCTGGGATCTGAGAACCCCTGCCTGCCATAAACAACTTTGTCTCTAAGGTTTGGGACTCATTCTTCCCTGGCCCCTTGGGCCTTAGAGCTGTTACAGAAGGCCCACCCACCTGTGTTTGCCTCTGTTCCCTGGGTGTTCCCTTCTCAGCTTCCACCTTTAGCATACTCTCACTTTGGTGTGCTGTCACTTACATAGTCCGGAGGTGAGGTGGGGATGGGCTGGTTTCTTGTCCAGTGTTCTTGGAGCATTTCAGTGTCAGTGCCCCACATCACCCTTCTGCCTCCCACTGTCTCCTTGATGGTGTGTCCTTGGTCATTACTGTACAGTGCAATGGGTACTAGCCAGCTCTATTCTTGGGGTCCTCATGTCTGCAAGGGGAGTGAACCTCTACTTACACTGGACGGCCTGGCTCACTGGCAGTCATCCCCACTGTCAAGATCTTTGTCAAGATCTCACCTTGCCGTAACTCTGCTCTTTATAACCGTTCTTTCACTCCTAGGAATAGAGTCTGTAGTCTTTTATCTGGAATTTTCTCCCTCCTCTGTTGCCACAGAGGCAGTTTCTAATCTGCTGTCTTACCCCAATATATGCTTTTTATGACTGCTTAAATTTGGTTTCTTTATTTAACAAAACTTTTAAGGTTTCTCCATAGTGTAGCATTTCTCAATATTACTTTGCCTTTCTCCCCTAAATGATATCCCATTGTATGAATATACCAGTTTTTTATTTATCCTGGTGGATATTGTATACTTGGTTTACATAGTTTTGATTATTTCATGTAAACCAAATTAAACGACAAGAGGAAATATTATTAAAGTAGTCATTGTGTTGAAAAGTAAATTTCTGCAAAAAAGTTAATTTTGTGATTTTGTGCCATGTCATGTGATCTACGCAATGCTTCCTGGGTGACATCATGCTCAAACAAAACTCAGAACTCCATCTCCAGTTCCTTCTCACAGGCAAGCATGTCTTCAGTTCTCCTTATGAATATTCATACCTTGTTTCTATTCTTGTTATACAAGCAATTCAGTGTTGCTTACATAACCCAGCTTTTGTTCTCCATTTATTAATAAAATCTCTTTCCTCCACAGCCATCTAGTTCCCTCTCCTTCTCCTCTCTTTCTCTTTCTCTGTCTCTCTCTCTCACACAACACACACACACACACACACACACACACACACACACACACGCACACATATGAACACTGTTTACTACTTCTCCGTGTGTGTGTGTGTGTGTGTGTGTGTGTGTGTGTGTGTGTGTGTGTGTATTACCAGCACAGTGTCCTGCAGTTCACCTTCTCCTACAGCTATCCAATTTTCAATTTCTGAACGCATCTGACATTCCACAGTTGTTTTACAGACGTATTTCAGCAATCTGGATGATTTTTTTTAATCACATGAAAGGCAGAATAAAATAATGTACCGTACTATTTAGCCATTCCTCCATGTTTTAGTATAAAAATGTAAGCTTTAGCCACAGAGCAAACTGGATGCGTAATTGTCACATTGGGATGCTAAACACAGACACTGGGTTTGCTCGGTGCACAGAGAGATCTGGCTCACTCTAGAAATGCAGGTTTTTACTCTCCTCCAACCCCCGCAGTAGAATAAGAGTGTGGGTGTGAAGGGAGACTGACATTCTGAGGATTCTTGCAGAATACTAAAGCCTACAGAGGCAGTGGCAGTGTTGCGTGGACCAGCTTCCTCTGCATTATGCTGAGTGGAAGTTTTCTCTACTCTTGGTGGTTAGATGGCTTTTATGGCAACAGCCCAACAGGTTTAGCCAACTAGTAATCCTTTTGCACTTCTGCGGAAGCAAACATTGTCCTTATATTTTGTTTTTAAATTCCTGCCGTGATACTCCCGTCACAGTTATGGGACAAATGCACAGCCATTAGGCATCCATCTATGTGATCTGAATGTAAGGCTTACAGAGGGGGAGGTCAGGGAGCCTTGGTGGTGGAGGCTGAAGGGTGCCAAGAAGATCACGGACATGTGGGCTGGGCCTGGATTGCAGAGAATGAAAACAATTTCAAAAGGCACAAAGAAACTAACGGGAGGGTACATCCAGTCACATGCAGGGTGGTCAGAAATGGCATCTAACACAGAAGTTATCGTGTGCTAGCTACTGGGCAGAGGCCATGTTCTGTTCAGCTTTACAGCATTTTCAAATTCTGGAAATGGGATGTCATTGTTTTTCAAGGAGTTTTGTGACTTGTTGGTGGTGTCATACCTTCTAAGCAGTAATATGGTTTTTGGGTGAAAAGCATGGAATCTTTTCTCAGAAACACACCACAGAGGTGCTGCCTGGCAGGTGTAGAAAGGAATTATTACCACTTATTTATGCAGCAGCTCTGATCACATTCTCCTGCAGCCTCTCCAGCTTGCCTGGCATCTCTGCAATGGGAAATCAATGTTTCAGATCAGTGGCTTCTGGACTTGTCATCCTTGCTATCAGCTCAGGAGTTTGAAAAAAATAAATTACATGAGTGTGGCTTCCAGTGTAGACTTTACAAAGCTAAATGTTTCCAGATGAGATTTTTAGATCAATTCTGATTGTTTGTAGACCCTACTTCATACCTTTGTCAAAGTAAGCCTCAGTACAAGTCACTTATCTGTTAAATGCATGGACAGTGAACACATCATCTAGATCATTTGTTAGTCTATTGACTTGATGACTGTGAGTTCCTTATCACCTTGCATCGCTATTCCGCATTAAGGACATGGTCATCCTTTGGTAGAAATGTGGGTTTCTGAATGAGGAAAATGGGGCTGATGGGCTTTTCACAGACAAGAGGCCACTTGAACACAAAGAGCATTTAACTAGGACATGTGGAAGGCAAACACCAGCTCCAGGCACCCAGAGAGGATTCACACACCAATTCTCTTCTCTCCCCAAACCTTCCTTTGTTCTGACCTGAACCACTTTGTAAAGCCCAACTTGGGCGGTTTCTTTTTCTGTCATTAAATATCAATGTTTTAAACATTCTTTGCAGCTGTTGTTTTATGGAGCAGCGGAGTGATGGGTAGACTCTTGATGATTTCCCAAAAGTAGCCTGTTGTGCCAGCCGAATGGCGGGGTGTAGAAGATGAAGGCAGGTAGGCAATCAGCACACTTTCTCTTGATTAATGCCATTTGTAACATGATTCAAAGTTAATTTGCAGATGTGCTTTGGGTGGATTGTGTTCCTCAGAATAATTTAAAACATTGTTTGATTTGGTTCCAAAGTGAAGTGCTGGATAAAGGGTTTCTTTGGTTTTTCTTTCTCCAAGGTACTATCTATCTGATTTCAGATAGACACATTGTTAGAGATTTGTGGCAGCAGGATTAGAAATGCTGGTGTCCTCTAAATGGAAGGGTGCTTCAGCTATAGACACAATTATTAGTGCAATGAAAATAGAAAAGTGAGGATGAGATTCACCCTTGAAGTATTCAAGGGATGTGAGTTGGCCTTCATTCATGTTTTGCCTCTGCATTTATTAGTCTATTATTATAAAATGTCACTTTGCCTATATAATATTTTGCCTTGCTGTCAGGTTTTATTTGATTCAGTTTTTCAGTCAGGAACATTTGTGGCTGAATACTCTTATGTGTGCCAAAGGGATTTCTCATGCTGTGGTGTTTGTTGATTCCATAAATATACAAACTATTTTTCAAGGCAAGAACAAACATTCATTAACAAACAAGAAACAAAATAATAACCTACCTCAAGGCAAATTACAACATGCAAAAACCCAAGCTGAATTTGACTCAAGTCTGATAGGAACATCTTATATTAGAAAA
>CABHPR010135580.1:2607-64214 GCA_902168415.1 Peromyscus melanophrys | reverse complement strand
TGTGTGTGTGTGTGTGTGTGTGTGTGTGTGTGTGTGTGTGTGTGTGTATAAAGATGCCCTCCTTGAGTCTGGAAAGGCAGCTCAGCTGACAATGTGCTCACCTTGCAAACAGGAGGATCTGAGTTTGGCCCTCAGAGTCCATGTAGAAAAGAGCCAAGTATGGTGGCATGGCTTTGTCATCCCAGTGGTGGAGAGGTGGGGCTGTGTGCATCCTGGGGCTAGCTAGCCAGCCAGCATCGCCCACCTGCGAGTTTTTTTTTTTTTAATGGTGGATAGTTCCTAATATACTCCCAGAAAGCACTAGAAAGAAAAGTATATGGGTGGTCATAAAAAAGAGAAAAAGCCCTAAAGCTTTTCTGAGGCTATATCCACAGTAAGAAAAGCACAGGGTAACCTGAACGATGAAGACAATTTTTTAAATGAGTCATCTTCGTATCCTGTTAACTTTAGGTCTCATAGATAGAAAAATGATTTACTTCACTTTACTGATCACAGTGACAAACCTCTTTGTTGGAGGTAACATAGTGTATTATTCTTCTTGGACAATTCAGCCCCTGCAGCTAACGTACCCAAAGGATAACCTGCACTAGAGACAAGGGCAATCTCAGACATTAAGGAAGCTCAGCACATTGTCTCTCAAAACAGCCACCCTGGGTAGTCATTGGACTGTAGTGTATGCTTACAGTGGTGAGGTACAGCCAGGTTGTCTCTGCATCCAGATATATTCCAGAACCTAGGCCTGCAGCAATTTACCAGATGTAGCTATTAGAATCTCCCAAACATCTTGACCCATGACTGTGCTTTCTTTCTCATTGTTTTGCTCAGAAGGCTTGGAAGTAAGGTGGGACCAAGTGTGAAAACTGTTGATTAATATTTTTCTTCAACATTCCATGCTTTGGACATTTCCACAATATTCTAGAGTGCAAAAATCGTGCTGTTAGCCTGCCAAGTGTTGTCATTTACCGAAGGCCTCTGCTGTGCTCTGTCATCTTTTCTTAAGTCTTGATATGTATGCGTGCACATCACTATTTCTTGTACAAATGAAGAAACTGAAGCTAAAAAATGCTAAGAATGTACACAAAGATTTGAAAACATGCCCAGGATGCTCAGAGAGCCCTGCCTTGTTCCTGAAGCCCACACCCCTCAGCATGCCATTTGCTCAGCATGCCAGCGGCCCGACTATTATTATTTTCACTGCCTTATTGTTATTTGACTCTTTATCATCTAATAGAAAATCCAATGTTTACTTTAACACTTGGGAAGCTGAACACACTTAGGTGAAAACTTCTGTGTAAATAATAAACTCAATATCAAGTAAAACTCTAGAGCCAGACTTGGAATTTCTTCATACACTCCTCAGTGTTAACTTTTTTTTTTTTTTTTTTTTGAGATAGGGTTTCTCTGTGTAGTTTTGGTGCCTGTCCTGGGTCTCACTCTGTAGCCCAGGCTAGTCTTGAACTCACAGAGATCTACCTGCCTCTACCTCCCGAGTACTGGGATTAAAGGCGTGCGCCACCACTGCCCAGCATCAGTGTTAACTCTTTAAGAACTGTTCTGGAAAGGGGGTAGGAGTTTCTAGGCACAGCCTAAGACTCCAACCTTGTCTGAGAAAGCCTCAGAGAAATGAATTTGCTTCTTTTGCCTTTTTCCTATCTTGTCCCGACAGATCATCTGCACCCCAAGAATAGCATTCTAGCATCTTGAATTGCAAAGTGGAAGAGAGGCTTTAAAAAAGGGTCATGCCTATTTATGTGAAAGAAAATGGCTATGAATGTGTGCAGAGCCCGGAGCTGCACAGAGGTACTGGAAATTGGCCAGGACTCCTTGATGCCTTTTTCTAGTGCTTTCTTCTTGACCTTTCAGCTTACTTGGAGCCTTCCTCCATCATTTATCCTGTACCTTATGCCTATCCATTCCTTTACAGCTCTTAGATAGTTGCTAACTAACTTCAACTACTACTTGGTAAGAATTTCCCCTGCCAGAGGGATGTTTATTTTAGAGACTCTTGAATTTCAAAGTTCTTCTATGTGTCAGAAATTAACCCTCACCCCTCCACACCAATCCTTTGGTTTTGTTTTGAGATAGGTCTTTCTGGAGAGCACAGGTCTGCCTTGAACAATCCTCCTGCCTCAGCCTCCCAAGTGTTGGGGTAATAGGTGTGAACCATCACGTCCCACACAGAATTAATTTCAAAAAACTGCCTAGGTACAGAAGTCACCATGTGTTTTCTGTCATGTGTAGAGCTTAGACTTAAGTATACATGCATATCTATCTGTCATTACATGTCTGTCTGTCTGTCTGTCGTCTATCTATAGATTGAAATATACACACATATATAAAATTAACTCCACATGTTTGATGGACTTAATTTTCCTTTTTATAATGCCTGATCATGGAGTCAATTTAAAATAAGCTTAATTTGTTAACAGTTTGTTATGTATGTAGTATGATAGTTTCAATTGTCAATTTAATGAGATCTAGAATAATCTAGAAGACAAGCCTCTGCATGCTTCTGGGGGATTATCTTGACTAGATTAATTGAAGTGGTAAGACCCACCTAAATTCCTTGGATGGTGTGCTGGTTAAGTTTTTGTGTCACCTTGACACAAGCTAGAGTCATCTGAGAGGAGGAGACCTTAATTGAGAAATGCCTCCATAGATCCAGCTGTCACATTTTCTTAATTAGTGATTGATGTAGGAGGGCCCAGTCCATTGTGGGTGGGTTCACTTGTGGGCTGGTGGTCCTAGGTTCTATAACAAAGCAAGTTGCAGATGCCAAGAGGAGCAAACCAGTAAGCAGCACTCCTCCAAGGCTTCTGCATCAGCTCCTGCCTCCAGGTTCCTGCCCAGTTTGAGTTCCTGCCCTGACTTCCTTCAATGGTGGATTGTGATGTGGAAGAGGAAGTAACTGAAACAACCCCTTTTCTCCCCAAGTTGCTTTAGGTCATGATTTTATCACACCAATAGAAACCCTAACCAAGATGGGATCCTAGATTGTAGAAACAGGAGAAAATGAGCTGAGCACAAGTGTTCAGTGCTCACTACCTCCTACAGCAGATGCCACGTGACCAGCCATGTGACCGGCTGCTGTAAGCTCCAGCTGCTTTGACTCCCCCACCACATGGACTGACTGTACTCTGGAAGTATAACTCAAAACAAACATGTTCTCCTGAAAGTGTCTGATGTCAGGATATTTTATCACAGCAAGAAGAGTAGCCAAGGCACGTGGTAAAATTTCTGCTGACTTAAGCCCCATCCTCCTACTTTTCTAATCTCCTTATGACTAAGATTTTCACGGCTCCTTGGGGATCCTAGCTTTTGTACTGGAGAACAGTAGGAATGTTCTCACAGGGAAGCAGGTGGATTTGCAGAGCCTAGGTCCTGCACGGTTCTGTCAAATTTTTGTAATTCTAGATGTAATTGTACAGTACGTATGTCTTTGTGTCACTTGGCTATTGGGGGAGGAAGAGATCTGGTGGTGTATATCCTAGTATGTGGGTGGATTATTGTCATTCTGTTTCTCCCCTTGTTTATCTTCAAGGCTTTCTCCAATATTGTTTTATGTCCATTTAGGCTGCCAACCTTTATCAGGTTTCCCTTTCTCACTTTTCCAGTCCTGCTAGTCAACAACAGAAGTATACTCCATAATACCAAGCCACCCTACCCTTTGTTTAGATAAACTCATCATGGCTAAAATAGCCATGGCTGATTAAGTACAAAAGACTTGCCAGGTGCTTTATTTTAGTCCTAATCTTTCACAAAAATATATGTAGAAGGCATTACTATCTTTGTTTTATAAAGAGATTGTAAAAAAAAGCTACTCTTTTCTAACTTCGTTGTACTATACAAAATTATTGTTATACCAAAATCCATTTATGCATTTCCTCACTCATCATTTATAGATGACAGTAATTATACCTCTATGCATCAAATGCCTACTTGTGAAAATAGTGACCTTAAATATTTTGAGGATTATATTAGCTCTCATATAGCTCTGATCTCAGGAAGCTTGCTGGATAGACAGAGAGATAACAATTGAGCATGATGATCAAAATATAAGAAACTGTGGACTTCTACTAGGTAGTTTTGAGGTTGTAATCACTATAACAGTATCGAATTCAAAAGCAAGTTACATACACAGTTGTCAGTGACTGAGGGAATGTTTGAGCAATCTGGCAATCTACAAACAAGTAGTTAACTTGGAATTCAGAGGAAAGTTGAATGGAGCAGGAGAGGTTACACACACACACACACACACACACACACACACACACACACACACACTCACAGTGTGTAGCATTTGCACAGAACTGAGCATATCCCAGAGTGGAAAAAGCTGTTTTGAGTGATCAGGATATATGAGCCAGGAGGTGGAGGTATGCCAAGTGTGAGGTATGAAATGGACAGAAGTCAGGTGCCCAAGGGTAGCGTTTCTAGTATCAAAGTTCTCATTGAATCAAAAAAGAAAGTTTTCCCAGCTTTTTACCAAACACAGAAATACGAGTCTCAGTAGGAAGATGAATACAGCGCTGGAGAGAGGACTCAGTGGGTAAAGGACTCTTCACACAGGCCTGAAGACCTGCGTGTGGATCCTCAGGACCTATAGAGAGCTGGACAGTAGCTTCCCTAATCCCAGAACTCCTGTGGTTGGAGGGGAGGAGGAGGGAGGAGAATTCCTGGAAGTCTTCCATCTGCAGTGAGGGACCAGCAAACAGAGGAGCCAGCCTCAAACAAGGCAGAAGGTGGAGACTGACACCAGCATTATCCTCTGACCTCCACACATGTACTATAGCACGTGCGCCCACACTCACACACATACATGTCCACCAAACATGCGCACACACACACACACACACACACACACACACACACACACACACACTCACTCACTCACACTCACACGCAGGTGCACACTGGATTGTAGAAAAATACCATTAAAATAATTACAATTTTGGAAGGAAAAATATACACTGTGAGCAATCTTTCAATGTTGGAAGTATTTAAGCTTGTTCGATTTAGTGTTTTTCAAACTTTTTTTTCCAGTTTGAGTTCTAAAAATGTAAGATAAGAAATCCCGTTCATAGTGTGTGGGTAAAGACCATTTTTCTCAATGTCAAGCGCTTCACAATTTGAATAAGTATTTTAGTTCCATTGCTGTTTGCGGACATAAGGCATCATCTCAAAAGAGACTTATCAGGCACAGCTCTGTAAAGGAGAAGCTGTGGTGCACAATGGAAGGAGGAGAGAAATCTTTGTTTGCTTATAAAATACAGAAGTTAGCTGGACCTTAGTGTCTGGATTGTAGTTCTGGGCCTACTGTATTTCTTAGCTACATGGTCTTACATGAATCAGCCCATTGATGTTATTCCATAAAGGTACTAGTATTATAGGGTTTTATGACTCACATAACAAAGATATAAATATGCCTAGATATTTTCCCACTGCTTTCTTTAAAAATATTTATTTTTACTCATTTTACTCTGTGAATGTTGTGTCTGTGCACATGACTGCAGGTGTCTGTGAAGATCATTAGAGGGAGTTGTGTCCTCCTGGATTTGGGGTTACAGGTGGTTGTGAGTTACTCTATGTGGTTGCTGGGGACCAAACTTGAGGCCTCTGTAAGAACAGCAACTCAGAACGCTGAGTCATCTCTCCAGCCCTTGTTTCCACTTTCTTTCTAATTCTCTTCTGATTTCTTTTTTTCTTTTTTCAAACGTCCATGATTTAGTTTATAGATCTATGAAGAAAGACAACAGACTTCCCTAAATTTGGTGAGGCTGAAACATCATAGTGAAAGGGTGTGGCAGAGCAAAGCTGCTCATCTCGGGGCAGCTGTGCAGCAAAGAGTCAGTCAGGGCTCAGGAATATATATGCATGTATATGTATGTACATATATCTTATCTGTTCCTCTAGATTACCCCAACTAATATAAAACCTAATTATAATAGAAATTATATAGCACATATAGTTTAATTGAGATTCTTTTTTCCTCTCTTCCTTCCTTCCTTCCTTCCTTCCTTCCTTCCTTCCTTCCTTCCTTTCTTTCTTTCTTCCTTTCTTTCTTTCTTCCTTTCTTTTTCTGTGTAGACCTGGCTGTCCTGGAATTTGATCTGTAGACCAGGCTGGCCCTGAACTCAGAGATCCACCTGCTTCTGCCTCCCAAGTGCTGGGATTAAGGGCGTGTACCACCACTGCCTAGCTATAATATTATTTCTTGTACTATAGATACTATTACATAGAGATGTGATATACAATAAAGCTTTATTGAGTTTATTGTGGCACATTTTGAAATAAGCTGAACCTCATTCCACCTGAAATGCTGGGAATGAGTGGGTTTTCAAAGCAGGATCAATGTTGGTACATCACAAAGAGAAATTTACATACTTGTTCATTTAAATATGAAACTAATAACATAACATTCACATAAGTATCCTTTCCTAATCCCAACACTAAAATCAACAGCAATAGCAAAAAAATTATTTTGGTAATGTAAAGCACACTTCATGAAGGGAATTTCAATGTTCGAGTCATGTCTGTAAGTCAGATTCTCACTAAGAATGAGATTTACTATTTTATTTTCTGTTTTTTTGGAAGTGTAAACTAAGTTCCTTTAGAGAGAAAGAAGGAAGACATGAAATTGGGAGGGAGACATATTGGGAGAGTTCAGGGGTGTTGGAAGGGGAAATAAAGAATATGATCATCATATGTTATCTATGTATATGAAATACTAAAAATTTGTTTATTTATCATGTATACAGAGTTTTGCCTACAGGCCATAAGAGGGGACCAGTTCTCATTACAGATGGTTGTGAGCCACCATGTGGTTTGCTGGGACTTTAACTCAGGACCTCTGGAAGAACAGCCAGTGCTCTTAACTTCTGAGCCATCTCACCAGCTCCTATTATTGTCTTTTAAAATAACAGTGCCAGGTGTCATGGATCACAGCTTTAATCACAGGACTTGGGAGGCAGATGCAGGCAGATCTCTGTGAGTTTGAAGCTATCCTGGTCTACATAACGAGCTCCAGGACAACTGTGGCTCCATAATGAGACTACATTTTAAAAAGATGATAAGGTAGTGTTATAGACATTTGTATACATTAATGTTGTTTCTAGTGGTTTCAATTTATAGTCAGAGAAAAGCATGTAGATTGTAACACTGACTTACAGAGTCACACCATTCATCTAGAAACTTCCCTAACTTAGCCAAGAGAGTTAGTTGACATATAGACTTGAGTTCCAAGAATCTATGGTCTCTTAGTTGAAGACATAAATAATAGAAGACAGGAACGTTTTGAAATATGCTGGATAAAAATATGGCTGTGTAAATATTCAACAGAATAAAGTCATAGACAGGTCATTAAAACTCACTGCAGAAAGTGCAATGAACCCCTCATGGACACAAACCACCTTTATCTTTCAAAACACCTTTTTAGTACCAGCAAGCAGAGTAAAGAACAGAATTTTTAAAAAATTTTAATTAAATCAGAACAAGATTTTGTGTTGTTTTTAATTAGATCTCAAATTTTTGAGTTTAACGATAAAGGCCTGGGAGCCTGACGCTGGGGTGAAAGCCTGCTAGCTCAGAGAGGTAGAACAAACGCCTGACTGACCTTCCTCCTCCACTGGTGTCCCAGAAAACAAGGCCTTTCTCCTAAGCAGTATACAACAACAACAACAACAACAACAACAAAAACCCCTCAAACCGAATATCCCTCCCTTCTACTTCCTGTGCATCTTTTTATGCATCCTCCTGACTCCCTCTTACTCTCTATTTTTTTTTCTTATGTTCACTTCCTGTCAACTGGATGCTTGCTCTATCTCTTGACCTATGGCTGACTTTATTTAATCCTGTTTACAGTAACTAGAAAGCTCTTAGATTAAAGGTATGTGTGCTAGGGCTGAGCCTCACTACCACTAGAAACAGATTTTTCCAGTAAGTAACACAATCTTGGGGTTTACAGTGTGATCAAATATCCTGCAACAATTTTGCTAATTTATTTTGAAATGGCGTCTGAACAGGTACCTAGAATACTTGCTTTTCCAATGTCCAGAATCAGAACTTTTCTATTAGCAGTTAATGACTTGTCAGGTTTCATGCTCCTATGGTCTCCTTTATTGTTGAACTTGAATCATAAAGTTACAAGGTAAAAAAAGAAATTTTAAGTATTTCAAGAACATGTGTGAAGAGACACTGTCTGTAACCTGACCTTGATCAGCCCTAAAACAATTCTTAGAATGAGGATTTACACACACAGCCAGAAAGCATGGGACACATCATCTTGCATTCATAGTGGAAATGAAAAAGGCACTGTTAAATTACTAATGAAATTACCAGAGCATTTACACATAAAGTAACAAGAGATGAAGAAGTACGTTGACTCTAAAGGAGTAAGAAATCCAAAGATTCCCTGTTCGGAATCTCTGCTGCATTCCTCTTGCCGTATGTGTTCGATCCCACGTTGGTTGGTGGGAGGACAGGACCAAGGTTGTTACTCGAACGGACCAAAAAGTTTGCCAGGCGTTGTGTGGCACATGTGGCTGTGTTGCACTTCCGTTTGTCCACCAGATGGTTGGTACCACTGAACAAATAAGAAAGAAGTACCAGGTTGAGAGGCAGCCATGTCATCTCCACTACCTTGTGCAGTGAAAGAAGGGGAGTATTTTTATAGAAGTTACTCAGGACTTTGGCTCTTTCTGACACCTAGAACATGTAGAAGAATCAATTTTTGACCACAAAACCACACAGCACCTTCCACTGGGGTCAGCATTGCAGTTCACAATACAAGGAGTAATCTCTGGATATTTGGGGCACGTGTTCTTATAATAAAAAGCTCTATCTTTTTCTAAGTCTTGCTGGTGTACTTATTTTCTGTTATACATAAAGGATTTGGAATGTATGATTTAAATCTAGCCTGGAATATGTGGAGATTCTAAAGGTGCGTTCTTTTCCTCTACCTTGTTGACAAAAATTAAACAATATTTTGGTATGTTTCTTGAGATTACTCAATTAAAATATCAAGAGAAAGATGCCATGAGGGAATTCTGCAATATGCAACACTAAAGACATTGTGCAAAGTGAGATAACTCAGGTACAGGAAATTACATATTGAGTGAACACAAAGGAGACATCACACACAGTCAAACTTGTGAATCAAATACTGGAATGTTGTTCACCAGGTAAGGGGCAAATTGCTGGTTACTAAGCAGTAGGCAGCAAGGTGAATGTGTTCTCAAGATCACTGGTCAGCAGTACAAAATTTTTGCATGCTAAAACTTTTTGTGAGAGCAGATTTCACATTGAGTATTCTTACTACAATATACAGTATAGAAACATTAAAAAGAAGATAAGGCTGGGCGGTGGTGGCATATGCCTTTAATCTCAGCACTTGGGGGGCAGAGGCAGGCAGATCTCTGTGAGTTTGAGGCCAGTCTGGTCTACAGAGCAAGTTCCAGGACAGCCAAAGCTACACAGAGAAACCCTGTCTCGAAAACTAACCCCCTCCCAAAAAAAGACAGATCATATTAGGTGATTAAAAGATCATCTAAAAGTTACTATAGAGTCACAGGACAAATGAATTGATCACTGTTCCAGTGCTCATTGCACCATGGGAGTCCTTGGCATGAATACGTAGACTTCTGCTTTTCAAAAATTTTAATGTTAGGGTTAGGCTAACTGTGACAATTGGAGTCTTTGTATATCGAGGGCATAAGATCACCACATTTTTATCCACTAAAATAACACTAGCAATAACTCAAAACTTATAACTGTGATTTAAAATTCATTTGAATTTTGGTACATTTATTTATTATTATTTTTGAGTCTAGCCATGTAGCCTAGGCTGGCCTTGATTTTTCTATGTAGTCCAGGCTGGCTTCCAACTTGTGATTATTCCACTTCTCCCAAGTGTTGGGGTTACAGGTATGTGCTATCACACCCGGATGTACCTCTATTTGAGACATTTATTTATTTCAATTCTATAGACGTGGAATATCTCATGTCTTGGTTGGTCAGCTTTCTGCTTGTAGAAGAACACCTGAAATAAATCAAGTTACAAACAGGAAAGACATTTGGGCTCGCCATTTGGAGGGCTCAGCCCAGGGTCATTGGTCCTGTTGTTTGGTACTAAGGACACGTGACCCAGCAGGTGATTGTGAGATGAAGCACACTGGTAACTGCCTGGTGACTAGGAAGCAAACAAAAAGAGGGAGAAGAATAAATTATGTTTCCAAACCTCCTTTGAAGGTACAAGTCTAGTGGCCCCAAACCCCTGCTCTACCTTCTCTCTCCAAGTTTCTACTACCTCTTACAGGTACCATGCTTTAGGGACCAAACTTTTGAGACTTGGGGCTTTGAAATATATTTCAGCAATAAACTTTATCAATGTGCTTTCAAAATGGTATTTCAGATGGATATAGAGTAGTAACACGGACTACTGGGTTGATTTTTAGAACACCCTGGGAAGCACTGTAGTTTTCAGCTCCATAGAAATCAAATTACTATTAAAATTTAGGCTGGTCCACGGTGGCACACGCCTTTAATCCCAGCACTCAGATCTCTGTGAGTTCGAGGCCAGCCTGGGCTACAGAGTGAGATCCAGGACAGGCACCAAAGCTACACAGAGAAACCCTGCCTCGAAAAAACAATAACAACAACAACAACAACAACAACAAAAGATTTAGACACATGTAAAGTAGAAAGTAAAAGTTATGGGGCTAAAAACTCAATGCCCAGGACAATGTAGATGACGTACAGCTGGGAACTAAGTGCTATGAAAGTTTCTGTGAGGACTTTGTGGGTGGGAGTGTTGAATCATCATTGCCTCTGTGCAGAGATACCCTAGGCCTAAATGTTTTATATGAATTTTTAAAATTATTTTGTCTCCTTACTGCTGTATTTCCCCCAGTTAGATTCCGTCAGCATCAAGTGATCTGGCTATCTGTTTTGTGTAAATATACAATAAAGAAACAGTCAGTAGTGAAAGGAAGCCCACTGCGGGACCCAAATGTTGGTTTTAACATTTTCATTTTTTGAAGCAGTTTCCCACTTTTAATCTCAGACCAGCGTCATCTTCCTGCCTCCCCTCTCTGGTGCAGGGAATACAAGTGTGTGCCACCACACCCAGTGCAATTTACATTCTCATCTGTAGTCATCTCAGGGATATTATCTGTTCCTTGAAGCTGTAGCACACATGAACACCGTATTTCAAAGAAATGACTTAATACTTTAAAGAGTTTTGCCAGTGTTTCTAAACACATGACATTAAATTTTAAATAAGATGACTTTTCCTAAAACACATCTGGGAATAGAAGTTGGTCTGTGAACCTGAAAACTGATAGATTTAAGATAGTCGAGAACATGATTGATCAATGCAGGGCAATCTCTGAAGATGTTCTTGACAGTGATGGGAGCAGACTGTAGAGTTCTCCACAAGCAAGTGGGGCTGGACTTAGAGAACTGATTAGGTCAATAACAGCACCTTACGTTATCTAAATAAAACATTCTCATATTGAGTTAGCTGAAAGGACCACCAATCCTCATGAAAAACACACAGGAATCTCTTAAACTTGTGTCCTAGATGCAGTATTGCTTCCCCCAAGAAACCTTCCATCTGAAGATAGTGAGAGAATGCACAAGACTATTCAAAATAATCATTGGAATGTCGGGTAAGGGTCACATAGCCAGTGCAAGATGTGCTATCTCCATTTTAGGTATTTCTTTTCTTAATGACTTGTCCACATTAACATTCATATGTAGAGGTGTGAAGCTAATGCTGGGAGCTGCTAGTGATCCAACTAGGTATGAGTGTGAGTGTGAGTGTGAGTGTGTGTGTGTGTGTTTGTGTGTTCCTCCATCCCCCAAAAGGGTACTGATGTAAAGAAATGCATTAAAAGGCGTTTTAAGGATGTCTTATGAGTGTGTACAAGATAAATGATTATGAGAAAACAGGAAAATAATATGACAGACAGTAAAGCTGTGATTTATTCTATTTTAGAGCAAAGTTCACTGTATAAGATGTGAGCACCCACAGACACACTTGGTAGAGGTGCTGAGCAAATCTCCATATATACTTGTAGAAAAAAAAATCAAACACACTGGCAGACACATTAGGTAATACTGTTAAATTTTCCATTATGATTTGATTGTTCTTATTAGAAACTTCATATTGGTTTTACAGTTATTTTTAGCCATGAAAAAGTCAATTAAAAATTACAGTCAGTTCAGAGAACACTGTGTGAAACCAGGTAAGTCTTCAGATGACAAAAACCATTTTCTAATAATTCCTGCTATTAATCATAGCTAGTACTATAGAAATGTCTGCACATTGACACAGACCTTCACCCAAGAACAAATACCCCAGAGACAAAGAAAGAGATGATGATGATAATTCTATTGAGAGACTTAAATCACGTTCTTTTTCAAAGGTGCATTTAGTTCTTTGTGCTGTCAAAGAGTGGTTACATTTGGTCTCCTAAGATATATGGAGCAAAACTGATTTAGGCATAAATTTTTGTTACTTTTTTAAAATCAGATTCATGGATTTGGTAATAGGAATCTTTTAAATAGATGGAGAATTACAGTTTTTAGTGGTTTCCATCTGAAGATTGTAATTACTACTATTCCACCAGCCGTCTTTAACTCCCTTAGATTTCCTCAAACCACTGTTTAGTTTTCTTTGTTTACCTTTGATATTTCCAATAAGCCTTCCTCAGAAATCATGATGATGTCTATGTACAGTCTACACATTGACAATATTTCAAGTATTGCTAATTTACATTCACAGATGCTCAGAGTCATCTTGTGCAGAATTTATATCTCTGTGTGACCACAACAAGGAATGACTTTCAAACAGCAAATGACTTTTTAACTATTTCTGAAATTTAACTTCTTAAAAACACCTTTCATTTGCTTCCTCTCTTATAGTTTCAAATTCCTGAAGGAGATGTAGAAGTTTGGATACTTCCAGACCCCTCTGAAGAGGAAAAAACAAGCAGTTTAAATATGCATCAAAATTTCAAGTGACATAAAAACCAATGTTTTATTCAATCCCTTCAGTTTCTTTCAGTATTGGGTTCAAACAGTATGACTGTCTGCCTGTCAGTTTTCCTGGCATCGTACTCTGGCTTTGCCCCTGTAGGTTCTAATAAGTTCCAGACAAATGTTACCATACATGCCCATCTATAAGAAGTTCTATCAGTCATTCCTCAGTCACTGACTTTGTCCTGGAAGAATGCAGAATTGAGAAAGCTTCCCCTTCAAGTACTGCTAACGGCAAGGTTTGCTTAGAAATTGAACAATACAAGGGCTGTTAGTTACACAGCGATGTTGAATTCTAATTTCCCCACACTTTTCAAAAGAAGTAGGGACTTTCAGGTCACCAACCTTCTGACAGGTGTAGCTTTCAAGTGGTTTAGTGCCACAGAGAGGATGAGGAGAGCAGCTGGCAGCTTTAAGATGTGCATTGCTTCTCAAGTTCCCTGAGAAGAGAAAACACTGAAGTCAAGCCACGTCCTTCAGTTCTGATTGATGCAATTTTAAATTAGAACCTTCAAAGACATTTTAAAGCGTACTTTACAAGGACTTCTGTTATTTTTTACTTATGCTTGTCAACTTTGAAATAGTTTCAAAACGTTCAATTCCCTTTTTAAAACAACATGAAAATTTCTATTATAACACATTATTCTTTTACTCTCTTTATGAAGTAATTCCTACAAGTAGCACAAAGATTACTTTTCTTTTAGTAAATAACATCTTCCCAAGCACAGAATGTTCTTTACCTTTTAGTAATCAGTGGCAGCAATATCAGAAAATGTCTTGATAGCCAGAAGCTTCAGGAACCACAGCCCAACTCCGCTCGCACGGCTTGACAACTGGCAAGCTGGCTTTTATACACCCCTCGCCTTGCTTAGCTCTGTCACCAGGGAGGCTCTGTCATTAATTTCCATCCTATGGATGGAAAGTGCTTCATAGGCAGCAGGAGCACATGGGCCATCATCTCATTAACACTTGAGTAAATATTAGCAGAGCACGTACTGAGTGCCTTTGTGGGGTTAATGGTGCATCAGGGGAAGAAGTTTGGGGGTTTCCATTTTTGTGAAATATAAGTGATATTTTCAACAATTAGTATAACAGTAAACAAGTGACATTTTAAAAATAGTTTAAGGAATAACAATAAAGTATGTTTATATGCAAAGAGAATGCTAGAGAAATAGGGGAGTTATAACCACTCTCTCAAGGCTATGGACACTCAGAAATAGTTTGTAATACTGTAAGAATTATTTTGTAAACAGTTCATAAAATGGAAAACTAAATGGACTCAGTGGGCTTTAAAAGGATTATAAGCTCCAAAGCTACACAAGGAAACTCTGTCTTGAAAAACCAAAAAAAAAAAAAAAAAAAAAGGATTATAGGAAGGAAGTTGAGAGAGAGTACAAGAAGTGGGAGGCATTCTAGGGGGAGTTGGAGGGGAAGGAGTGGAGGATGGATTTGATCAAAGTACATTGTAAGCATGCATGGAATTCCCAAGGAACAAAGAAATGTATATATATATATATATATATATATATATATATATATATATATATAAAAGATAATAGGAGCCATTTATAAAGAAGTAGGGAAACACCAAAGACATTTATAATACTATTTACCAGGAGTTAGATAGAGACTCCTCATTGTACACAAGGACACAGTCTTATTTATTTGTTTGTTTGTTTATTTGTGTGTGTGTGTGTGTGTGTGTGTGTGTGTGTGTGTGTGTGTGTACATATTTAAGTGTGGTTTTGAGTGCATACATGTAGAGGCCCAAGGACAATCTGAAGAGTCATCCTTAGAAGGACCAAATTGTCATGGACCTGGAACTTGCCAGACATTTTTGGCAAGGATGCCCCAGGACCTTCCTGGTTCACCTTCTCATGTTCTGGGGTTAGGTGGACATACCACCATACCTCACAGTTTTACATAGCTTCTAAAGGCAGGCCCTTATGTGAGGCAAGCACTTCTATGACTGAGTTGTCTCAGTCCCCATCCCCTTACTCAAATGGAGTTTGCCCTACAATTGCTTTCCAAGAGAAAGAGCACAGGAAAACTCATGGTCTTTTGTTTCTGATCATATCTTTATTCCATTTAAAACATTTTATTTTGTTTTGATGTGCAGCCCCATGTTGGCCAGTCTGGTATTGAACTCCACATGTAACCAAGGATGGCTTTGAACTCCTCATCTCTCCTCCCGAGTGCTAGCATTGCAGATGCCGTTCCTGGCTTTAGGCATGTCTTCTCTGCTATAAATGGGTCTTTATGATAGGTAGCGTAATTTATATTTAGACTTTCGTAGGCATTGTATGTCAACAATGACCACTTTAGCAGCTGTACCACTTAACCACTGGTATGTCTGTAAAGAAAAGTGATTTCCTTAGAGAGAGAGAGCATTCCGGATTCTTCAGGGTGACTTTTAAAACACTCTGCAGACTCCCTTTGGATCTTTTCTTTATTCTTGGCCTGTGAAATTTTGTCTGATGTGTCTTGGGTTATATTTTTCATCAAAAGAGTTGAAAAAATCAACATTTAAATATATAAAATTGACTCCTCCTACTTGGGGATTGAACCCCAGGCTCCTTGCACACTAGGCAGCACTCCACCACCGAGTGTTAGCTCCAGCACCCAGTAGCTCTTTTGTTCCAGATACTAAGGTGCATGAGCTGTGGGGAGGTGAATTAGAGGTAAAGTGGATTAAGTTCCTGCTTGATGGAGCTTCGGGTCTAGCTGGTTTAGAGGCATTCAGCATTAGGAATTGAAGGAGTGATGGTGAATAACATTCTAAAGTAATTTCAGGGTAGCATGCAGACAATGGCTGCCGAAGTGATCATTCCAGCTGAAGTCAGCCAAACAGAAAAGCCAGTGCAGCCCAGCAGCACAAAGGAAGAGCTCTCTGCTGGCCAGAGCTTGAGGAACTGTGCGGAAGAAATTTTCCCTATGAACTTTCCATGAATAAACAGTATCTTTAGGTTTATGTGAATATGGAGTAGGGAGAGCGTCCTGTATGTACAAGCTAAAACTTAATGAGTTGAATGCTTTGTGAGTGTTGCACGGAGTGAGTCTGTGTGATTAACCTGTTCATTTTATTTCCCTTATGCAAATTATTTTCTGTGGTATTCATTTGAATAAGTAGTTAAAATATTTTTCATAATATTATAATGTATGTAATAATTATGAACGATCTCAAAAGATCATTTAGACTTAATATACTTACCTCTTTGGCTTTGAGTATGTTAAAATTCTCAAAAGAGGTGAACCAGTCCTTTTAATTAAAAAAGAAAGACAACAAAAAGACCCTTATTAAAATATGTATCTGCTTGGGAGAAACACAAAATTAAAAAGTTGAAGGTAGTAATACATTAGTAAGAACTTACTAATTAGGTAATCTTTCTGGCAGCTAAAGTAGAGCTTGGCAAGGAAGGCTGTGGACAGTGGATCAGGTGTAGGGCACTGTGTCCCAGGCCCCAGCGATGCTCAGATCTACTGGGGGTCTATGGGACGGTGGATAAAGGTGTGGTATTATGCTTCCTTCAGTCTTATTGATGTATGAAATCTCCTCAAAGGCAGTACATATAATTTTTTAGTTCCCTCAGTCATTTGGTGAATGAGATTTATCTAAGTTTTGAAAATACATGAATTTATTTATGGAAGTACCAATTCTCAGTGTTCAGGAGTAATTTTTATGAGCGTCAAAGGATGTTAGTTACTTCTTGGGCAAAGAATAAGTTTGATCCATCTCATCCTTTCTTTTTCTCTTGCTTTGTATTTCCCTTTCTTTTCTTTTGGTTGTTTTGTGACAGGGTCTTACAATGTATCCAGGATGGTCTGTAACTCACCTATACAGCTTAAGGTGGCATCAGCGTTAGCTTATTGTGAACTTGACACAACCTAGATTCATCTTGGAGGAAAGTCTCAAAGAGAAATTGTTTATGTTGGGTTGGCCTGTGGGCATGTCTGTAGAGGACTGTTTTATGTTAATTGATATTGGATGACAACTTCACTGTGGGTAGCATCATTCCTAGACAGGGGTTCCTGAACTGAATGAGTGGAAAGGGTACCTACCTAGCCAGCCAAATCAACTAGATTAACCCTGATGATCAATGGCATGACAGATTTCATAGCCACATCACCCTCACATCCTAAAGTACATTCTTAATGGAAAGTCCTCAATGCCTCCTTACAGAGAAGCATGGGAAACTTCTGAAAGTAATGTTTTGGAGCTGGTTTACTTAAAATTGCATCAGGTAGATGAACACTGTCATCCAGAGGAAAGGAAAGCAGTAACTGCATGATGATAGGTCCAATGGGATTCCAAAGAAAAGGAATCTGAGTAAATTACATCTATTTGCTGCATTGTCTAACCAAGACCCTTTCAGCTATGTGCAGATGAGATTGAAAAAAGATGCATGTCCACAAAAGCATAATTACAGCTTGTTTAGTAATAAATGCAAAACTTCATCTAATTATATTAGCTAGTACTGATGAGTCATGATTAAGGGTCTTTTGCAAAAACTTCAGGGGAAATGAAGCCTGTGGCCATAGCCAATTAGCACCATGATTCTTTGGTTGTGTGAATTAAGACTCTTCCTGTGACTCAGCTAATGTGCTAAGAACTGGAAGATTAGATGAACTCAGATAGGCTGCAGTTTGTATTTAACCTATGTCTATCTATGTTACATGTTAGCATCTTTCAGGGTAGTTAGAGATGGATCCAGTGATTAAGAACACTTAGTAATCTCCCAGAAGATTCCAATTCAGTTCCCAGAACCTCTGTTGGGAGGCTCACAACTGCCTGTAACTCCAGTTCCAAAGGACTTGTCACCTCTGTCCTCTCTGGGTACCTCTACTCACATATTCCTGACCTCATGCAGATACACACATACACACACATATAAATTAAAATAATAAAAAACAAACTCTTAAAATAATATCTTCTAGGGAGTTGCTTTAAAATTTTCTTGGTGAGCTGGAGATGATGTTTGATATACTGATATTAATTCTATTCAGTTTCCAAGTTAAAGAAGTTTGGTAGTTATCTACAAACTGTTGGCAGAAACATCTGGTTTAAGTGATTCAGAAGAATTTTGTTGTAGTTATATAATTTTACATTCAGCCTCCTCCATAGCCAAGCACTGTCATTTGTGTTGGGGCTATTTCCCTCATTTTGGGGTATGCATTGGTCTTTGTTGACTCATTTCTCCATTCATAAAAGTGTTATCCTCAACTGGGTTGCATAAGTGAATTCTCTGGCTCTGCCAACTCTAACAAATGCCCCTAATGGGAGGCTACAAGGTCACTTGCTTGTAGGTTTCCAGAAACCATTGACTCATGGGGAACAGCTTAGAATAGATGAAACTTGGACCATTGCCTTGTGGTGTTCATATTATAATTCATGTTTGTTCACCTGTAAACATGTAGAAACTCAAATGTAGCTATACAGAAGTGAGTCTCCACAGCTGTTAACTCAGCAGAGACCTACCCTGAATGTAGGCAGCTTCATCTCACTGACTGTAGTCCTGAACAAGATAAATAGGAGGAAGTGAGCTGAGTGCCAATCTTTATCTCTTCCACTTCCTGACTGAGGGTGTGATGTGATAGGCTGCCTTGAGCTCTGACATTGTCTTTCCCACCATGGTGGATCTCATAGGAATACAAAAGATCATAAGAAACTATTATGAGCAATTACACACTAAAACACACCAAATATTTCCTGCACACTTTTCATGCTCTTGATTAACTTCTTTGCAAATACCTCTCATCCATATCCTCAGAGTGAAAAATCAGTTGGAGTCACTGATTCCTCACTCACTTCTATTTAACTTCTGTTTTTAATCTTTATGGTGACCATGTGTAGTGTTTTCATTTCATCCATGATCCCTTGGTCACTTTGATTTTCTAGGTCACTTTGATCCCATGCATTTACACACATGCACACACACACAGAGGATGCACACCTATGTGTGAACACACACAAACATGAATGCATGCACTCATGCACCAACCACATATAGACACACAGGCACACAGGATTTTTTTTATAGTTCAGCAAATTTTATTTTTTTTCTGTATTGTTTTATCATGTGCACCTTTCTATATGTTTTGTTATTTAATTTCCAAAGTTACATAGGTTTCTGTCATATGGTGTTATCATATTCTACTAATGATAACTTTTTTGAGCTCTAATATACACAGCATCCAGTAAACATGTTTATTGATAAATAGCAACCTCTTTTAATGTCTTGAATAATTTCTACTCAATACATGAAAAGGTCAACTGAAGAAAAGAAAATCTTACTTTGGCTTCTACTTTGAGGAAAGGCATCATAGCAGGCGCCTGATGTAGCTGGTTACATTGCATCTGTATTCAGAAAGCAGAGAGAGATGGATATTGGTGCTCAGCTTGCTCTCTTATTATTATTCTTCTATTTAGAACACCAGATCATTGAATGGTGCTGCATTTTGAGTTGGTTTTCCCTATGCAGTTAACCCTACTCCTTCACAGACATACCTGGAAATTTGTTTCTTAGGCAATTCTAGATCGGTCATGATTCTAGATCTGCCAAGGTGACAATCAGTATTAACCATCATAATCTACTTGTCAACTTGACACCCAAGCATATATGTTTTAATTCATAATCTTCCACCTGTTGTGCCCTCCTCATCTTCCCCTTTAAACTTGCTCACACACTTTCTCCACCAAACTTCACATTTTTGTCTTTCTCCTCTTTCTTACTGGAGATCTGAATGAGAACAGTAAGCAGCAGCTGTGTTCCAGCCTGATCATTGTGCTATCATGAGATTTCCTCCATCAAAGAGATCAGTCCATTTCCTTTTAGTTCACTGTTACTCAATTTTTCAGCCATGGACAGAATCTAGCCAGAAATGGTAGAAGGAGAGAATGGACTTCCCAGTATGTCCACTATAGCACGTATTACCCACATTCACATACACACGTGCCTTCACAAAGTAAAACTTACAAAGAAAATCTCCTCCAAGGAATGGTGTCATTGCTATGATAATCCTGAGCACACGACCTTTCTCCTTTGGAACTGGTTTGTGTGAAGGTGGAAGGGTTTGGAGATTCACTCAAGAGAATGCCTGGAGTGGTTTAAGCAGAACATAAAGTATAATTCTGGTAGGAAACTGAAGACCACAATGCCAAGAGAAGGGCAAAAAGTAAGTGTCCTGCTCCTGGTGTTTGAAGAGTTTGAGGAAATCCAGGGCTGAATGGTTCATAGATTCTTGTGATAATGAAAATTCTTTATCCAATGTAATGGTGGAAGTCCAGCAAAAAGAACACAGCTGCCCTGAGAGAACCTGAGGGGATATACCCCATTCTTCCAGGGCCTTTAAGTAAATGTACTCTTCTTTGAACACACCCCATACCCTTCAAGTGTGATTATTCCATACAGATCCTAGAACTTCAATGATAGTAAAAAGAATATCCGTCACCCATTCCAAGGAAAATTGAACTCAAATCCTTCATGCTCCATAGCTCCTTGTTACAGAAAATTGCTAAGACATCCAACAGTAAGAGTCTACTTGGTTCTTATTCTTAGTTACTCTCTTGGATGTATTTTTTTGTAACTAGACCAAGGTGTGAAATTCAACCTCCAATACCAACTGGAATCAGATTCGTCATGCTGTATTACTGTCACCCTAATTCTCTGTGGAATCTCACCTCCATAAACTTCTTAATCTTCCTTGAAATGAGAAACAGATGAGTGCTTCTGTTTTCTGCAATGAGTGGTGTGTTTAGTGGAAGATAGTCCCTGATCAAGGGCTGCCCATTTAAATCTCAAAGCCAACCCTGAAGTAGTCTGAAGTTTGTAAGATGTTGAAATTGAGAAACAGAAATTTCTTAACAACAAAAAGGAATAAAATTTTATGGAGATATTTATATGACTATAGACAATAGAGATGAATGTTTATTGATCACCTGCTGTATACAGGATCTTGCCATGGCTGCTATGGGTAGAAGATAGTAAGGACTATGTGTGGTTTGATCTCAGAGTAGGAAGAAATCATCACAGGACCAGGAAAAATTAGTGTTGCAAATATTTTAAGGAGACATGAGAGAAGCAGTCAGTCACATGAGCCAGCGAGATAAGGATGTGATGGGATGAAAAGGTTTGCAGTTAGTAAGATGACTTAGTGGGTAAAGGCACTTGTCACTAAACCTGAGAACCTCATTTTGGTCCCCCAAACTCACACAATGGAAAGAAAGAACAGATTCTGGAGATTTGTTCTGAGACCTCTACAACTGTTCCATGGCACACTTGTGCTTGCATTCACACACAGAAAACATACACACACCCACACCAATAATAATTTAAATTTAAAAAATTAAAAAGATGGGGGCTACAAATCCAGATGCAGCAGGGCAACTTAGTCTCTCCCCTTCTGATCCAGTGGCCCATCTTTCTGCATTAGGGTGACATGATCACCTACTATGCTGATAATCAACTGTGAGATTCATATCCCATTATCTACTAGGCATACCCACCTGACTGTGGAACATTCTATATCAAAATCTGAATTTCCTCCTTTCACCTCTCTCCCTATATTATTCTATGTGTCAGCTATCAGAGCTGCTGAGGCAACAGTCTTTGGGTTGTCTTTGAACTTTGCTCTTTCTTCTTTATCTAAGTTGATCCCCAAAGATGTTACTTATATTTATCATTAACTTCTAAAATGGTTGTTTTTAAATAGATGGCTCCACCTAAAGTGTTTTATTTAGGATAATGTGCAGATAATGTATGAAGTTTATTATGATGTCTGGCAATATATTCTATAAACAAATGTCTCCTTTCTTACATATGATGCAATTTAATATATGATATACACTTTTACTAGTCCGTTAACATTATGTGAGTGAAAATGACCTGTTAAATAAATTCAAAGATTTCGTACTGTAACTTGGCATTTATTCTATATGTTAAGTTGTTAAGATCAGAAAAAGCTGGTTATATGATGCTTCAAATTTCACACCCAAAGACTTAAAATGTTTTTTTAAGGAATCAACTTTTATAATGTTCATTTTCTTTAAAACTGAGGAGGCAAGAGGTTTTTTTTTTGTATCTTTATTTGCAGATAGTTCTCAAATTATGAAATGCCTAGGTATATACAAATTTCCTTATTAAATACTTTTCAAAAATTGATTTCTTAGAAATAAAACTAGATAAAATTTTGACTCACAAATGAGATTTGATGATCAGGAGAAAATAATTTATCCAGTCATTTTTCTTAAGCTCAGGAGGTTCTGTCTTACCATCAGAACTCCTCACGCATCCCTCTTGACCTAACAGCCCATTAGAAGTGTAAACACAAAGGCACATGGCCACAAATGAACACTGGAAGTTGTCTAATGATCCGAAGCATGATGCTGATGGTGACAAGGTATATATATACCTCTGATGAAATCAGCCCCTGATTATCCCCACTATTTACTCAGAGCCACATGCTGTTCCCTTTGTGAAGTTTACAGGAGTGTTTTGTTTTCCATCTCCCACATAGAAATCTGAGTCATCCTGCTCTGACATCAAGCAAGTGCAGCCAGTGGGGCATTCTGAGCAGTGACTCAAGGCACTTGTTGGCTATCCAGTGTCTCTGGGTAGAAATTTAGGTGGGCTCAGACTGTCTCAAACTCAAATCTATATAAAGCAAAAGAAGGGAGCAAATGAGGAGACTTAATAGATGTGCTGAGTAAAATAAAAATATGTAGCTAATAATGAACAAAAATAGCTAAGATTCAACATCAGTCTGTATGAGAAGTTCATAGTATTCTTGTTAATATTAAAGAGTCAATTTTACAACTGTCTTTAAAATTTTTTTCTTTTTGAGGCAGGCTTTGTGTACCTTGGTTAGCATGGAGTCCACCATGAAGACCAGGCTCACTTTGAACTTACAACCATCCTCCTGCCTCTGCCTCTGAAGTACTAAAGCTGGGATTGTAGGGTTGTGCTCTATTTATGGTTTTTTTAAAAAACATTTATTTTATTTATGTGTCTGTGCACTTGTGGGTTAGTACCCATGTAAGCCATAAACATGCTTTGGTTTCCGCATCCCTTGCTGGAGTTCCAGATGTTTAAGGGCTACCTGATGTGTGCTGGGGTCCCATGCACAATCCTCTGGCCAATGCCAGGGCCCAATGTGTAGTCCTCTGGCCAAGCAGCAAGAGCTCTTAACTTGTAGCTCTCTAACTCTTCCACCATTTTTAACCAGGAAAAAGTCTCTCCAATGATACTTACAGAAAACAGCATAGAAGTTCCCAAAGGAGAATGAAAACAAATTGTAAACCCATTCAGAAGATTCTTAGGTCTTATACACAGACACATGCACTTTAGAAGGGACAGCTTGCTGCAGTTGGTAAGAGTCTCCAGGGGTAAACATTGACTTTACCACTTATGACCTGTGTGACCTCAGACAGTTGTTTGACCCCTCTGTGCTTTAAATCCTGTACCTTTAAAGTTGGGATGACAGTACTCATGTCACAGGGCTTTATGATAATTGAATGCACTTATATAACAAAAGTTTCCAGAATAATACTTAAAATATGTGAAGAGTAAGTCAGGTTGATGTTTATTATTTATTGCCTATAATCTCCCATGATGTCCAGCTTTTTCAGGATAATGTGTTATCTAAATGAGATCAGAGCTGTGGTTTTCAAGTGTAGCAGTGGTTCTTCAGGAACAAAGACTCTTTTACACTTTTCTTATGTGTTAGTCACTCAACTGAACAACACACATCACACATGGAGTCCAAAATATCACTGAGTACTCAGTAATCTGGTGTTTCAGAATGTGGTGGCTTGTCTCTGTTGGCAAGTGGAATTCTTGGCAGTAAGCCTCCAAACAGTTAGTCTTTTCCTTGTGGACACACCATGCTCTGTGAAGACCTAGTGACTATGGCTCTTTTTGCAGTGATGCAGAAGAGATGAGTCCATACATTCAAGTCAATAAAGAAACCAGTTGACTTGATGGCAAGCCTTGTGTTTAGTGTGGTTCAGAGATGTGAGTATAGGAAGTGAGAGCTGCTGATATATGTAAGGACCTGTCTCCTGATGCAGTCTGAACAGCCTTAAGGACTTTAAGTCTATTCTGCAGCAGCAAATAGCTATCATTGGTTGCATGTTGCTTGTGCACCCATTTTATAATATGTATTAAGCATATTTAATTCCACAGTGAGGATTACGGTTGTCTTGGTCAGTGTTCATCTGGTCTCACATACATTCTCTCCCATGCTCTACCCATTCTGTATCTCAGAGACTGACATCTGAAGACAAAGGTTTCCTGTTCATCAGACTTGGTTAGGTTGTGTTATTGGGAAATATTTGTGTGACATTGGGATTGTGGAGAAGTGGGAAAATACCAGGGCTTTCCTTGCTTCCAGTGGTGGCTTTATGATCTTGAGAACCCCAGCCTGCACATCTCAGCTCTTTCCCTTCCTGATACAGCCTTTAACCTGCTTCCCAGCTTGGCTTTCTAACTCTTCTTTTACCTTTGTGACTGTTCTCTGGTATCTGTCATGAACTCTATTTTCTTACCTGTACTTTGAGAACAATGGATGCTGTTTTCATTTGTGATAGAGAAACTGAGTGTCCTGTCCAAAAGCACACAGTAAGTTTGCAAACAGATCTTCAAACTTGTGCTTATTCTAAAACAGATATACTGCACCAAAATGACACAGGCAGGAGAATGGTTTTCATTAATCTTTTAAATCCCTCTGACATTGACTGAATCATGGCAATAGTTACCCATTACCAATTAATGATCTGTCTCTCTCAATAGCTTCTGAGACCTCTTAAGAGCAAGCATAGGCTATTCTTCTTCAGATCCCTCACACCTACTGTGTTTGGAATTTAGTAAAGTCTTAATAAATATTTGTGGAATGAATGAATAATAATCATTGCCATTGACAGGGTGACTCTTTCATTCCAGCCGCATGTGAGGGTGCTGATGGGAGTTTTATACTTCAGTCTTCATAACAGTCTTGGATGATAGACGTAAAGATTCCTGGCTTTTAATATAAACAGGCTAAAAGCCCATATAAACAAGTCAGCTCATCTGGGAATAAAGTCAGAATGATGTCTCATACCTGACACTCTCCAGCTGTCTCCTCCTTTTTACTATGAGAATAAGAAAATGCATACATAAATGGACTAGGGAAAAGTGCTGGGATTTTGTTGGATTTCCAGATATGAGCAGTACATTGATAAGAGGTAAATCTTACATCTATGAGAAAAAGAGAGTTCAACCATTTTCTTCCATGAGATTAAGTGGAGATACCTACTTTTGTCCTTCAAACTATGCCTGTGCAGATAAAAGGAAGAGAACAACTGAGACAATCTGAAGAAATTATAATTTCTACTATATTGCTCTCTGAGAAAAACCAGTACTGACAGTGAGTGGAGTTAGGCAAGCTTTCTTCAGGAACTGCAGCAACTGCCGAGAATGCTTCAGTCTATTGGGGTGCAGTTCAGGATGCAGGGGAGATCAGTGGAGACTTACAGACAAGGAGGGTGGGGGGGATGTCCTCAAGAGGAAACAGCATGCCAGCTGTTCTAGTGCCAGCTAAGCCAGCCTGACAGTTCTTGCTGGCAATGATGAGGGGATGCAGAAATGGACCAAATATTGAAGCAACTGGGTATCAAGAGTGAGCATTTTCCACACTGGCTTGGCCTGATTCCTGCTTTAACTGGAGAGTCCAGGGTTCAACAGGACTGTGTACTAGAGAGCTTAAAGCTGCCTGGGCAGACCTAAGTCAAAGCAAGTGTGGGAACTGGCTCATTCTCTAGATATGTTTAGTACAGGAAGTGACATTGATGATATTCACAGTTAGCTCCATTAAAGCTAGAACAGGTGTTTCGAATTTCCAATTCTGCTTCTCAGTCTAGATTTAGAACACAGTCAAAGTCACAAACTGCCTAGATTTCTGGAGAAGGGTTTGTCTGTGTTCCAGTCTTGTTTTGCATGGTGAAACCATAGGAATAGGTAATGTTCTTGATGTCTTTCAGTTTTCCTCAGAGCGGCCCATTCCTGGTGCCTTGAATGGAGGAAATAAAAGTGTTCCTACATGTGTCAGACTTAACAGGTGGAATTCAGTATTGTCTCCTTTGATTTCTGATTGGGAAAATCTGACCAAAGTCAAATTATTTGCTCGGCAACAAACAAGAAGTCATTGTTGATTCTCCACGCCCTTCCTTGGCTTGGTAGTGCTTGAAATTGTTTCAGCTGGAAAGCACCCAATAGGCTGTCTCTAGTAGTTAAAGGCAATTTGAGGATTCCAGAAAAAGGTGCTTTTCATAAGAGTTTCACTGCTGTGACTTTCTTTTTCCCTCACCAGGGAGAGGACCGTCTCCTCAGGCTTCTTCATGTATGTACTATTCGCTTGGCCATGGTAAAGCAAAGCCTTTGTTTCATTAATTCAATAGTACAGAGTAAGGTGGAATGAACAGCATGCATTTTCTGATAATCACAAACTGTGTGGATACTGAGCATGAGTGGGTGTGTTTATTCACTTTGTACAGAGTTGTATTCTCCTGTGATTGAGATGTTGTTAAGGACCATCAATCAAATGGTCCCCCCTCCAGGGTTGCTGCTCAGTATGTATAGACTGCCAGTACTGCAAGGTAGTTACTGCTCTAGAGATTTGTTTTGTAGTATTCTCACCTAACTACTTAGCAATTCTGCACTGTATCCTTAAAATGTTTGAGAGAGCAGATGTTCCATCATACATCTTTACAAATAACACATACAATGTAAATGGTTCAGAGTTTTGGACTCTTTTGCTCAAGAATGAGAATGGTGTGTTCCCACTCCCCATGTGGATGCAAAAGAGGGGGAGACATGAGAGTGTTGTCTGCTTAATAAAAGTGTAATGTCCTGTTTTCATGAGCATTGATGACTGATGTGGATTTGTCTGTGATACTGTGTGATCCTGGGAACAGAAGTCATTGTTTAAACAATGCCATGCTAACAAAGGGACACTGTTCATGTGGCTGTCACTTACTCTGTGCTCATTTCTCATTTAGGTTCAAAGTGCTCAGCAAGGGAATGTGACATGGTTCAGCATTTGGTTACACAGGTTTTGTTGAATCAATGAAACAGATGTTGCTTTGTCTCTTTTCCTCTATAGACATGTTTAAAATGCATCTGAAAAGGTAAAATGTTTTTCACAGAAAGTGTTGGCACATTAGAGGAAGGTGCTGGTTAGTTTAGTAACATTGAATCTGTTTTCAAGTGCTTGGCTTTGTATGCTTTATTTACAGTCAAGACATTTGTTTGCAAAACTTCTCTGACACAGTAAAAGTGTTTTGATAGGAATCTTCAAGGTTGTGATAAAAACTACCTGGATGATTACTTAGTGTGCACGGAAAGAGCCATCCAATGATCGTCTGTATGTTAACTCCAGTTTCTCTTGGCTAAAAAATGAAAATTAGATATTGAGGATGTTTATATGTTAAGCCACTAAGGAAAGTAAAGACAGCTTTGATAAGGGAGAAGAGTAAGTTCTTTTAGTCATGGGTAGGGAGACCATCCCAGGTTTAGGCATGGGCAAAAAGGAAGAGAAGAAAGACTGATGAGAGATTGTACTACGGATGAGGAAAAGAGAGGCAGGTGAGGAGAGTCAAGTGGTTGATGTTTCATCTATATTGGTGTAGATTTAAATCATGAGTTTCCTTTCTCCTGGAAATCACCCCGTTCTACCATTCTTTCCAAAAGCAATATTAGGTCCTCTCATGAAGTTAAATGAACTTGAAGTTTTATGTGGGAGCCTTGAATCTGAGGTTTCGTTCCTATGTATTTTCATAACTGCCAAGACAGTCTCTATAATTTTCATCCATATCCTATGAATTTTTTCCTATTTACACAATAAGTAAGTTGTACTTCAGCCTACATTACCCCATTCTGTACCAGTGTACATTTATTTTTTTATATTTATTTACTGTCAACTTTATTCCCATTTTTTTCCCAATAGAAGCATAGGTTTCCTGGGATCTGAGTCCAAGCCACTTGCTGTGGTGACTGAGGCATCTCAAACAACTTAGCTTCTCCATAGAACAGCAATCTTTTCTTGTTCTTTGTTCAGTCTTGGTGGTTCATGCAGTGACTGCCACATAGTAGGTGTTCAATAAGTATTCATTTATTTATAACTGAAAGGCAGTAAAGATAACTACAGTCATACACAATCACTTAGTGACAACTGGGATTTGGAACTCTGATAAACGTTTTAAGTGTTTTATAAACTTAAAAGAGTCATTTTAGATTACTTGTTAAATGGATGTTGTTCAGAGATTTCATA
This sequence comes from Peromyscus melanophrys, assembly GCA_902168415.1. Classification (NCBI taxonomy): domain Eukaryota; kingdom Metazoa; phylum Chordata; class Mammalia; order Rodentia; family Cricetidae; genus Peromyscus; species Peromyscus melanophrys. The sequence continues at coordinate 35,876 of CABHPR010135580.1, read as the reverse complement.
AATTAGTGCTGTGGATACTGCTGAGAAATCATACAAATATGTTGAAATAGATTTTTCTGGAATAAATGTGAAATTAAAATATTTAATGGTGATGAAAAATATCCTACTTCCAAGACACAAAATAGATAGATTGATGAGGATAGTATAGTTGAATGGAGCTCAAGTCACCTTTCTGCATTGCATATAAATACTTGAACTTACATCTAGCCTATACAGAAAGGGACATATTCACCCATACATAATGTAGGTCATAAATAACCATGTATAAATCTTTGTTTAGGTGTCTAGTCTTTTCCTAGCCCTATATTTTTAAAGCTGGAAGTGTTGGATATGTCCCTAATCATTGACTTATTTGTTGTTTTTACTTAGGATGTTTTCTTGATTAAAATTCCGTGTCTCTCCAGGTTTCTGTGAATCAACAGCACCCTAGAAATTGTTTCTGTTCTTGAGACTTCAGGGAAGTCTTGGAATGCAAAGACCTCAAGAAGGAAGCCTGGTTAAAGGGCCTTTGTGGGCTCAGTGAGGCAGAGATTGAGGACAAACACAGTGGATGTCTTCCAGTTCTTAAAGGCTGCAGCCTTCAAGTGAGTTCAAAGGGCATCATCTGGGTTTCATTTGCTTTGATAAAGAATTGAAAAGCTTTATTTTAACCATATTGTCATTAGCTTAAGGTCAGAGCTTAACAAGCTCTGAGGCTAGCTTTAATATCACTATATTGAAAAAGCCAATCAAACAAGCCAAACCTTCCCTTATGGCATTATTTTCAAGGTCAGTCAGAATAAAAATTTCCTAGATAATTTTATAATATTCAAGGTACTGGTTAAGTTGGTCCTTTTCAAGTGGTGTGTGTGTTTGTGTGTGTGTGTGTGTGTGTGTGTGTGTGTGTGTGTGTGTGAGTGCTTGTGTGTGTGTGTATGAGTGTGTAGCGTGAATTCTAATTGGTCTTAATGATAAAAACCCGGAGTCAAATTGGGGTAAATGCTGAAAGATCAGAGAAGCAAAGCAGCCAGCCACTAGAGAGATTTCTTACCTCTACCGAATCCTCAGACCAATAGGGTCGAGCTCCTGTTTCCACCCTGCCTTATCACTTCCTCTCTTTACCCAGCCATATCACTTCCTGCTTCCTCCTCCCAAGTGCTGGGATTAAAGGCATGTGCCTCCCAAGTATTGGGGTCAAAGGCATGAGAGATCCCAAGTGCTGGGATTAATGATGTGTACAACCACTGCCTTGCCTCTAGTGGCTAGCTCTACACTCTGATCTCCAGAGAAGCTTTATTTATTAGAGCACACAAAAAAATCACCACATTTTCCCCCTTTTTGTCTAAAATAAAAAAGAACATTATAACTAATATAAGAAAAACTATATATAAGTACAATAACTATATGCAATATATAGGCAACAAATACATCAACATTGTCTAGTCAATTAACAACTAACAAATTCAGAGAAAATACTCTGTATCTAGCCTATCTTGTTGAGTCCAAAATGTTATACCTAGTTCACTTTTTATTTGAAATATTCCAAAACTATCTTTTAATATCTTTCAACTTCATACACTTTACACCTCTTTAGTGAATTTCTTTTCTGAATCTGGTAACAAGGAAAACTATAACAATAACTATAAAGTCTTCAACTCCATCAGAGATCCAAGAAGGAAATAATATTACTTGAGTAAGCAGAAAGTGCAAACAAGCAACTTCCAAAAGTGTGAGCAATGACAGAAACAGCTGGCTGCCTGGACAGTCACCCATGGTTCCTCTGCAATGTTGGGACATCCATCTTTGTACTACAGGCTGAGCGTATCTCACAGACTTTTTTGTGAAACAGGATATTTGAAGAGATGTCCTACCTTGTCTTGACCAAATTCAGTAGTTCTTTCTTTTGTATCCTGATGGTCCAGTTTGAATAGTAACTGTCAACAATTAAGACAAGGGCATTTTCTTGACCAATGGCTAACTTATGCCACAAAGAAAGTAAACTCCATATGGAGTTTCTTTGATGCCCATCATCTTCTCTGAAGCAGATTGGTGCTGCCAGGAGCAGACATGTCTCATTGTCATAAAAAAAAGAACCTATGTTATTCAAATGTCCTAAATGCCATATCATGTAGAACTTTGAAGTGTTTGAAGACCACCTGTCTACCTAAAATATATTTGTTTGACCCTGAAAACATACCTAAGATTTCTACAAATTTGATTATAATAGGTGATTAACGACTAACATACATTTATTTATTATTCTAAATAGTTGGTAATCATAACTTTCAAGGACAAGCAATTTGCATTATATTGTTAAATGAGATGTATAACACCTTGAACAAGATTAGAAATGTTATGTATAGTATGCTCTAAAATTAATCTCAACTTTGTATCAGTATACAAAGGTCCATATCAATGTAAAATATTTAAAACTAGTAGTTGCTTTTTTGGTTTAAAAGTGATTCAATAACCTACCTTTTTTTCTATTTCTATATCCCCCTATTTCTTTTCAGAGCAGATTTCATAATCTATCCTTAAATCTTATCGTATCCATATCCCCCTTTTTCTTATCAAAACAAGAACCCTGAATCTAAACTTCTTTATTCAGATATTTTTCCTGACCATTACCAATAGCAACTTGTAACCAACCACCCTAAATGATGACAAATATCCATAACCCATTGAAAGACCAACCCCCCCCCACCTCTTGGGAATGTGGGTATTGTGTTCTTAAGTTCACTTCCTGCTGTCTGGTGGCAATGGCATCTTTAGGGGATCCTGAAAAGAAAAAATTGGGTTAATTGTCAAGTCCTGGGAGAAATAGCTGTGTCATTTGTTGTTAAGTTTCTAAGTAATGGGAAAGTACAGGGCTTGTCTCAAGTCCTGGCTAGAGTAGTCTATGAGGCTGGATCATCTCAGCAAGCACCTTGAGCAGTTTGTAGTCCAAAGCCGATCTTCAGGTGGTGTTTGTCATCTTAGTGGTGTTTCACAGTCCATGTGGAATTGTTGTGGGGCCCAATAATCCTTTTGGAGACTTCAAAGCCACTGTTAGGCATAGTCTTGGTTCACTGCAGAAAACTTTAACATTTTAAATGTCATATGCAGCAGATCTCAAAGAGGTTAAAGGATCAATATTTATTATGTACATCTAGAGTACAAAAATTTAATTCCTAGTTACTTGATAGAGACTCAAACCTGAAATCATGTACAAGAAGCTAGATGAAGCCTTTTTCTAGAATTAGTTAGTACTCTATATGGCCATTAATATCATGACAAGAAGTTTAAAATATATGTATATATATTAATCTTATAAATTTATGGATAATATTTATACTTTAAAAAAAAGCTCTAAAGAGTTAAAATAAAACCAAAGGATTGTGAAATTAGTGGCAATAAAATAGCCCCTTAATTTTGGTTTTCTTCTGTTCCATATCAGGTGGCTCTTCTGACATGAGACAGAGATTTTGGATTTTCCTTTAATAAGCATGCTTGGGTTTAGAGAAGAAGAGAGCCACACTCCAACTCCAAAGCCAGCTTTAATTTTTAGTTGGACTGGGACTACAAAAAGACCATTGTATTATGTGTCTGTAGAGAAGAGCAGAAACAAACATTTAGGGAGATTTATGAAATATTATTCAATTGAAAATGTGATGTATCAATAGGCCAATTTACTCTCTTTCTTGGGACATTTTTTTTTCTGGGTGACTTGTCCTTTTTCTTCAGATGTGTCATTTGCCCAGTTTTCTTCAGATCCCTTAGCCTTCATTCTCCTGAAAGACAAAAACACAACACTTCCCAGCCCTAACTTTGGGGAGGTTCCCTTTTGGCAAGTTATATCTGAGGAAATGAAAAGCATCTGTTAGTCATATAAGTTAGTTTGGATTGAATGGTCATGCTGGTTGATGAACTATCATCTCTTCTAATTAAGAGATGTCTCTTGTTCAAATCAAACCTTTATCCATTTTGATGGTATCCATAGCTTTTCTTCTCCTGTAGAAACAAAAGAAAAACCTCTTCCCCAGTGTAACACATATCCTGGTTTCCGTTCTGAGGTCAGCACATCCTTAAAGTATATAGGCTGATTTAGTTCTGTAGATTTTTTTTATTACCCAATGTCTCTCTGCAGCTGTTGTTCCTTTCTCACTAGCACTGAGAAAATTCAAAGTTAATAGAGCATTATGTAATCTATTTCTGGGGGTGTTTGTTACCCCTTTCTTATTTAGCATATACTTAAGAGTTTGATTTGATCTTTCTATAACTGCTTGGCCTATAGGATTATGTGGTATACCTGTAATATGCTTTATATTGTAAAAAGCAAAAAACTGTTTCATTTTACCAGAGACATATGCTGGAGCATTGTCAGCTTTAATTTGTGCAGGTATACCCATGATGGCTAACTTCTAGCAAATGCATGATTACAGAATCAGCCTTTTTAGTACTCAAATCAGTTGCCAATTGAAATAATCAGGAATAGGAATGATCCCTTATATACAACACACATTCAATCCCATACAAGTCTGCCAGGCCCTCTAGCACAAGATAATAAAGAAATTGATCAACTACTGATAGGAAAGGTGCTAGAGGCCTCAGAATTTCATTAAAAAAAAACACCATGTGAATAGCAAGGGTTTGCAAAAGGATTTTTCCATCACTTGTCAACAAGCCAAGAAAATTATAAGTAAATGTTCTACTTGTTCTTTATACAACCAAACTCCACTACCTATAGGAAATAACCCAAAGAGTACTCAAAGCAATGAAATTTGGCAGATGGATGTGTTCCATTTTGTAGAATTTGGAAAATTAATATATGTACACCACACTATTGATGCCTATTTAGTATTTCAATTGGCCCATATAGTGCTCTGTTTTACCTGAGATAATATTCCAATCCCTAAAAGCTGAACATTTACCTCCTGAAGAGGCCAGTTTGGATGCCAAGATTCTGGTGCAATTATTGTTATATCTGCACCTGTGTCTACAAGACCTTCAATGACAATGTCATTTATTTGTATTTTTAATTTTTGTCTTTGTTCATTTATAGAAGTTTGCCAAAATATTTGCTTTATGGCTTCTCCTGAATTTTTTGTTCTGTCTTCTACAGCTGTTCTATCATCCAGAGCAGTATGGTTTTTTTCCATTATGCATAGGTTCTTTAATTGCTCTGGGAAGGAGTTTCCTTAATGATAACAGGAAATGACTGAACTGAATTTGACATGGGTGGTCTGTGAGAGGCCTCCAAGGCATTTCCCAATGGCAAAAGATTACCCTGTCTGTCCCTTGTTGATCTACATTCGTTAGTTCAATGTCTGCCTTTGCCATAACTTTTGTATACTCCAGAAGGGAGGGGCATTCTGTTGGGATTATTCTTAGAAAAAAAAAATCTTGCTTCTTGGAATGCTCTGTTTACAATTCCTTCTTAGATGACTTTTTTTTTTTTACTGCAATTGAAACACCTGACATTTTGATTTTTCTTCAAACCTCTGGAAATCACCTCTCCTATCCAAGAATCATCATGGTTATGAGATTCAATATTGACTGTATCTCAGATCCATTCCTCTAAGGATGCTGATCTTGCCTTTAATGGCATAATTACCCTTTTGCATTGTGCATTAGCATTTTCAAAAGCCAGAGATTCAATTATTATTTGTCTAGCTTCTGAATTTGATATCATTCTATTTACTACTGAAGTCAATTTTTGTAAGAAATCAGTGAAACTCCATAACTGTCTTGCCTATGCAGAGGGCCAAGTCCAGTCCCATGGAGGGTCCACAGCTATTGGTCCACAGTTCATGAGTTCCCACTGGTTTGGTTTGGTTGTCTCTGTATGTTTCCCCATCATGATTTTGATGCCCCTTGCTCATAGAATCCCTCTTCTCTCTCTTGGACCGGACTACTGGAACTTGGCCTGGTGCTTGGCTGTGAATCTCTGCATCTGCTTCTATCATTTACTAGATGAAAGCTCTATGGTAGCTTGATCTGCTTAAGGGCCCCCCCCTGGCAGTGGGATCAGGATCCATTCCTGGGACATGAATGGGCTTTTTGGAACCCACTGCCAATGGTGGAACAACTTACTCAGCCTTGGTGCAGGGGGAGGGGCTTGGACCTGCCTCAACTGGGTGTATCAGGCTCTACTGACTCCCCATGGGAGGCTTTGCCTTTGGGGAGGTGGGAATGGGGGTTGGGATAGGGGGAAAGGCTGGGGAGTGGGAGGAGGGAGGGGAGGAGATCTGTGGTTGGTATGTAAAATGAATAGAAAATTTCTTAATAAAAATGCTTAAGAAAAAAGAAATCAGTGAAGGTTTCTTTTGGGCCCTATATAACTTTAGTAAATAACTTGGTTTTCTTTCCTACTTCTTCAATTCTGTCCCAAGCATTCAAGGCTACCGCATGTCATAAAGCCAGGGTGTGGTCATCATTAGGGATTGCCTTTCTATATTAGCATAACTCCCTCTCCATGAAGTTGGTCTTTGAAGATTTCCATACCTCTAGCCCTTCTTCGTTGTTCAATGGTCTTAGCCTCATCTTTCTACCAGGTCCTCCATTGTAATTGAGGACCAGCCTCCACAGCTGCTGTAACCAAGTCTCTCTAGTCTTGAGTGATAATTATATTACAAGTTGACCATGAGTTTAACATCTGCTTCACAAAAGGGGAATGCATGCCATATGAGACTATCACTTCCTTGAATCTCCTCAAATCTAACATTTGAACAGGAGTTCATTCAGTAATTACACAGCCTTGAGGATATCTATCATTTGGCAGTTCCTGTAAGGTTACAGGATAAATTAAGGTTGGCTGTTTGAAAATCTTAGGCTATTCCTATCTATCCTTATAATGCAATGCTGAGATTGGTTCTCCTTTAAATTCCTCTGTCTGGGTCTGAACATCTCTGTGATCTGTTTTAGTAAGTTTTTCTAAAACTTGTGTCTTAGCACTCATGTTAACCAAATATTTTAGTGATAAATAAAAATAACAAACATAATATTTATAATTGACATTACATAAATCCCATCTAAATTAATTACCCTTTCATTTAATGGTTCCATTTTCAAACCATCCAGTGTATTATCATACAGAAACCTAACTCCCTCCATTATAATAGTGTTTCCCATTTTTTTTTTTTTGGTTTTTCGAGACAGGGTTTCTCTGTGTAGCTTTGCGCCTTTCCTGGAACTCACTTGGTAGCCCAGGCTGGCCTCGAACTCACAGAGATCCACCTGCCTCTGCCTCCCGAGTGCTGGGATTAAAGGCGTGCGCCACCACCGCCCAGCTCGTGTTTCCCATTTTTTAATGTGGGAAAAACTCTCTTTTAACTAATTCCCCCCTTTAAGAATTCCCAGTTGTCTCACCAAATCTGCTGACAATGATGATTCAAATGTGAAGTTGAATGCTTCTGTGTAGAACAGTAGAAGCTAGGACAGGTTACAAGGCAGCTACCTAGTGTGGTAGCAGCCCATAGATTTGTTTCCAGGGAGAGCCCACAACCCACCAGGAGAGAAGAAGCCAAAGAGCCAGCCATCTGCACGTGGGTAATGTGCAGAAGCAGCTAACTCCTATGGTTTTTTGGAGCCCCAAAGCCTATGGTATTTGCTGCAGATAGGTTGCAACAGAAACTTAGCCATTGGGGTAGTGACTCCTACCTCATGTAGTTTCAGCCTGTGTCATGGCTACAAAGCCACAGGCAAGCAGCTTTTTTCGTGAATCCATGCCCCACAAGTTGGACGCCAGAAGTATCACAAGTTCTAATTGATCTTAATAATAAAAATCTGGGGTCAGATATTGGGGTAAATGCTGAAAGATTAGAGAAGCAAAGCAGCCAGCCACTAGAGAGACTCTTTACTTCTACTGAATCCTCAGACCAAAAGGGGGAGCTCCTATCTCCACCTCATCTTATCACTTCCTCTCTTCACCCAGCCATATCACTTCCTGTTTCCTCCTCCCAAGTTCTGGGATTAAAGGCATATGCCACCACTGCCTTGCCTCTAGTGGCTAGTTCTGCACTCTGATTTCCAGGCAAGCTTTATTTGTTGGAGCACATTTCACCATGTTTGTATGTGTGTGTGTGTGTGTGTGTGTGTGTGTGTGTGTGTGTGTCTGTGTGTGTGCGTGCAGTGAATAGGTTTGTGTGTATATATACGTATGTGTGCAGGTGCAAGTGCACATATACATGTGTGTATATTATGGAGGCCACAAGTCAATGCTGAGTGTCTTCCTCTAGAATGCTCCACTTTAGGTTTTATAATAGAGTCTGTTCACTGAACTTGTCTGCTGTTCATTTTGTTAGAGTGCCAGCATGGCCTGCTGCAGTGATCCTGATGTCTGGGTCCTCCCAGTGTTGGGGTTACAGGCAGGTGCAGAGAAAGTCCTGGTTTTAATTGGTTGTTAAGAATTCAAATTGAGATCCTCAAGCTTAGGAATCAAACATGTTACCCATTGCACAACCTCCACAGCTGGACTGGAAAGTTTTATATCAACTTGACACAGGCTAGGGTCATTTGGGAAGAGGGAACCTCAATTGAGAAAATGTCCCAGGATATTGACTGATGGTCTAGGCTGTGGTGTATTTTCTTGATTGATGACTGATGTGGAAGGGCCTAGCTCACTGTGGATGGGGCTATCCTGGCAGACAGGTCTGGTTGTATAAGAAAGCAGGATGAGCAAGCCTTGGGGAGCAAAGCATGAGGCAGCATTCCTCCATGGCCTTTGCATCTGCCCTGCATCCAGGTTGTTGCTGTGAGTTCAGCCCTGACTTCCCTGGGTGATGAAGTGTGATATAGAACTGTGAGCAAAAGTAAACCCTTTCCCCTCTAATTTGCTTTTGGTCCTGGTATTTTTCACAGTAATAGAAACCCTGAGTAAGATACCCCAGTCCTCTGTGGCCCTTCTGCAGCCACAGTTTGGGTTGATGTCATGGCTCTGATACCATAAAAGGCCATGCCAACACCAAGGGTCTGAGCTGCCACCTGGGGCCATGGTGACATCTGAGTCTGGGCTGCTGCCAGGGACCATGTCTGGGACCATGGTCTCCCCAAAGACCATACAGATACCTGGGGTCTGGATAGTCACTTGAGATTGTTTTGGTGTCCAAGGAAGGGCCTTGCTGCTGCTGGGGCCATACTGATCTGGGTGGCCTGTGCTGCCACCAGGGCCATAGTGATGTCTAGGCCTGAGTGGCTGCCAAGGGCATGTCTGGGTCCATGTTCCTGCTGCAGCTGGAGTCTGTGATGACGTCCATGGCCCACATTACCTTGGAGGGTAATAAGAACCATTCTTGTTGAAATCCAAGGGCCATACTGAGTCAGTCAACCCCACACTGGCTCTGGGATAGCTGGTCCAGCCACTTGCTGGACACTGAAGCAGGAGAGCTGGTCCCATCCACCCAACACACACTTGGGAGAGATGGCCCCACCTTTCACCATGGGCCTGGGAGAGATGGCTTTGCCCCTTGCCTGAAGGTGGCAGTCCCAGTGGCGAGGACTCGCTTAGCTACCACTCAGACCAACATCCTGGGCCTTGGTTGGCCTATCATAATATCTACCCATCTATGACCTCTATGACCTGCTAGAGTGCGTGTAAAGACTGGTCCTGCAGAACAATAACTGAAGGTTCCCCATGTCTTGGGGCATCAGCAGGATATTTGAGAGGCGTTTCAGTGAGGGTCCAGTGATGATGGTGTGCCAGAGGCCTTGAATCAGACCAATGTTTCATTAAAAAATAATGAACACCTCATCCCACACCTCACCTTTTTCACCTCTTTAGATGGTGGCAAAGACAGGGGAGAGCTGGCAGACTGACCAACCCTGCAACCACACAGGCCCAGAACCAGGGTTATGTGCTCACCCACTCCAACATTCACCCGATCTGTGATCTGCTGGAGCAGGAGGGTTAGGGAGTGGGGGTGTCAGTCCTGCGGGCCCAGGGATGCAGGATCTCCACACGCAGGGCAGCAACAGGATGTCGAGGAAGAGTTCCAGTGAGGGACCATCATCAGTGGTGCAGCAGAGACCGGGGCCATGAACCAGACAAACGATTCTTTCTGATAAAATCTGCATCTAAATATATATGGATAACAGGTTTACTTTGTGAGTCATTGTGTAACACTGCAACTTCCACGACGAGATTTCCCCCTTCTTTGTTTCTTCCCCCTCTTTTTCCCTTATACTTTATTTTGGTGTGGGGAAGGAGATGGGTGGGATCTGGAGGCATGATGTTTAAGACACAAAGAATAAATAAAAAACAAAAAAAAAAACCAAGAACATTTTGTGGGTGGGACTGATTGGACAAAAGAGTATACTGCATGACCTGCCGTATAGGATGAATGAAGAGGTGCTGGAAAGATGGAAGAGTGATGATTTTTTAAATTAATTTTGGGGGGCATGCTGCAGGGTTGATAGACAGATACGGAGTGACTGGGAGGTGAGTGAGATTGGGGTGCATGTTGTGAAATTGCCAAAGAATCAATAAAGAATTATGTTTAAAAATATTTTTAAAAAAGATACACTCCAGTCCTGAGAGGTTTTTTTTTTTTAAATGACTTGTTACAGTTTAGTAAATAATTTAATTAACAACTGTCTGTTTTCTTGCAAAGACAGCAGTAAGACATTTAAAGCATAGACATCTGGGAAGAATCAGAAGAACAACATGGCAGAACCTGAGAACAGGGTTGCGACTCATGGAGTGAGATGTTTTTCCAAGATCAAGGTATGGATTGTTAGCTTGTATGCATGTACATGTACACGAGAGTCTTTTAAGTAAGCTTTGATAGTCCTTGTAACATTGCTCAGATTACAAGAATTTTTCCAACACAAAAGCCATTTTACCCAAGTTGTTAATTTCTTGCCTTAAAGAAGTTGGTTTTATAATTAGGGATGTCTACCCAGGATAATTCATCCAGGAAACTTAGTAAGAATTGCTTTAGAGTGGTGGTTCTCAAACTGTCTGTCACCATGCCTTTGGAATCAAATGACCCTTACACAGGGGTCACATATCAAATACACTACATATCAGATATCTACATTACAATTCATAACAGTAGGAAAATTATAGTTATGAAGTAGCAAATAAAATAATTTTGTAGTTGGGGTCAACATGACAGGAGGAACTGTATTTAAATGTGCAGCAGCAGGAAGGTCAAGAGCCACTGATTTAGAGGGTCTTAAAGGAGGATGAGATCTAAAAAGTTATAGGTGTGTATTATACAGTGCTGGAATTTAGTCTGAGGTCAGAAGTCAGAACCCCAATGCTCAGCCCTTTGGGGTTCCTGACGGAAGGTCAGGGGTCACAGCTAGGAAACAGTTCCCCAACAGAAATGTTCTGTTGAATAATATGCAAAGAAGACTTTATGACCTAGACAGACAAATATTTTCTTCAAGCATTGGTATTATTACAATCATTGTTTAGTAATAAATAATGTCCATTCATTAGCTGTTTTGGTGGTTTTCAGTAGTTTAGAGATAATTGTCCTTCTCATAGTTCCAAAGGCATCTTTGTATCACCAAGTGTGAACTTGTATTAACCCAAGGAATCTGAGCACTGGTCTAGTCTCCACAGAGTCCCTCATAGGTTCCTCTCTAAGCCCAGTTAGGCTACATGGAACAACAACAACAACAAAAAAACTAAACCAAAACTCATGAACCTTGGAAAAGTACTGGTAGGAATGAGGGTGTTTATGGGGAAAAGATGGGGAGAAGAGAAGAAGAAAGTAATAATCAGATGATGTCATGTATGTATGAAATCAAACAGCAAATTTAATCAATAAAATTTATTGAAGAAAAAAGGGAAAATTTCTCAAGAAAGTGAGGAGATGTCTTGATTAGTAAAGTGATTGGCTTTAGAAGCATGACGACTGAGTTCAGTCCCCAAGCCTACATAGAAACTAGGCATAATGACTCTAACTACAATCCCAGTGTGTGGGACACGGAGTCAGCAGATATTTGGTGTTCATGGACAAGCAAGGCTTTCCTGCTGGGTGAATTCCAGGCAGGTGAGAGTCTCCGTTATTTAAAAAAAAAATGTATGAAGCTTGAGGAATTACACCTGCAGCTGTCCTCTGTCTCCTCATGTGCATGTACACACATAAACTCATCCTACACTAACATGGCACACACATACACAAAGAAAAAGGATGAAAGAAAAAAGAGAACTCCCTTAAGGAATAAAAAGACAGCTCCAAAGGAGTTTGCTTCAGACTCTAGAGTGCTGAGGTGAACAGTCAGCAGGATTAGCTTTATAAATACAGAGGTTATGTAGCAGTGGACCTGAACCAGCATGGTCACTGGTTTCATTCACTTTCTGCCCAGAACCTAATGCTTTAGAGAAAGAACAGTGTGCTTACTACCTGCTTAGCTTTCTTCTTCAAAAACACAAATCAAATAAAAGATCTCCCCAAGCCTAATATTTTTAATTTGATAGACCTTGCTTTTAAATATAGGACCTGAGTTATAAAACCCATGTGAAAATTATCAAGTATCAATCATCTGTAAGATGTGTAGGGGAAGGGAGAACTCTGCAAATGGCATTTGGAGTTAGAAGACAAACTTCTAGAGCTGGAGTTACACTTTCTTACAATCATAGAGTACTTTTGAGCTATACTGAACTTGGTGTTCATGTTTCTCAATTCTTTTTTTTTAACATTTATTTCTGTTCTCGTTTATCCAAATTAATTGGTACTGGTGACAATAAATTTACAAGCACTAATAACTAATCTAACACAGTATGATCTGCCTATTATTTCAGATGAGATAGTATGGAAGTATTATCTAGACTTTTGATAGTACACAGAAGCTGGATTGATGACATTTGCCATCAACCAACTGCTGGAAGATAAGTTCAGGGAAACAGGAAGCTCATTTACTACATCACTCAAGAGTTCATTAGTAACAGGCAGGTAGTGGGGAGTCTTATAAGGACACAGCCACATTTCATTCTGCACCCAAGAGACCCCCAAAATGTTCTGACCTGGGTTTATATGTCATGAGCACCACTTGGACTACTGAGATAAAGGGTTATAGGGTATATTGCCCAAGGAAGAAAAATAAAACAGGTCACGTTGCCTCCAGCAGTGAGAATGTAGCTTGTTGTTTGCAAGAATGCAGATAAGGAGGACAAAGTGTTGAACTGGCCAGGGACTTCCAGAGACCTGTCATTCCTGCAGATAGAACAGAGTAGGCTTGCTGCAGAAATGATGCTGTGGTGTAATTCTGTGTCCTGTTCCTTCCCTTCCTTAAAGTGGACAACACTTGCCCTGCAAATAATAATATGTAGCCACCAATAGCTGTGTCTTGCATAGAATGACTCCATGTCTTTCTGTATGAATAAGGGACACTGATACATGAGCAAATCCATACCCATCTACAAAACTCTCCACTGCTAACCAGCTATTCTAACCCTGCATTTCCAGAGTTAGGATGTCATGACCAAATAGAGATTACACTTTAAAGTTTCTTGCATGTTCAAGGACTGTTTATGTTGGATACAATCCTCCATCTAATGGTAGAGGCTGTTTTGTAAGGAGTCTTTTTCTGTCCTCCTAGCCCACTTCCAAATAATGTCACAGAGACTTCTTATTAATTATGAAAGCTTGCCCTACAGCTTAGGTTTGTTCCTAACTAGTTTTTATAACTTAAATTAAGCCATCTTTGTTAATGTATATTCTATCACGTGGTGTTACCTCTCTTCCATCTCACACCTCCTGTTTGCTCTCTTAGTCTCCTGGCATATCCCAGGCACCTAGATTCTCCTCCTCTTCCCCCATACCTCCTGCCTAGCTATTGGCTATTCAACTCTTTATTACCCCAATCACAGCCATAAACCTTCACACAGTATACAAATATCCCACAACACTGTTTTGTCAACAGATAGCAGACATATATTTGGGAAACAAAGCCCTTACTTTTTCTTAAATGTTTTCCTTCCCAGATGTTTCTGTTGGCGCTAACGTGGGCATTTGTATCCAAATCACTATCAGGAACTTACATGAACTCCATGCTCACACAAATAGAGAGACAATTTGATATCCCTACATCTACAGTTGGATTTATCAATGGGAGCTTTGAGATTGGTGAGTGATTTTCACATTTACTTGTTGTTATATATTGACATTCTCTCCTTATTTCCTGCAGTAGACTATTTGGTATGACCGAGTTACGTCCTTCCTGATGTGAGTGAATAACCTTGTTTGGGTGTGAAGAAAATACTTATTCAAATATCCCTGTGATGGCACCCAATTTTTGCCACATACCCGGACATGGTTTCTTTTTTCTGACAAGTGGCAGAAGACTTAGAGAATTAATATTTAATTCTATCACTTGATAACTCAAAGAGACACTAAGCACCTTTTCTTGGCATTTTACAAGGTTGCTGTGGGAGCCTGGAGGAACTGGGGTCCTGAAGAAGAGAGCGAGTGCTTCTCTTCCCCCACTGTGTCTGTGAGGTTGGCAGCTCTCCACTCCTAGTCACCTGTAAGATGAGGGTGCTTTCCTGTGTTTGAGTTGTGCCAGACACGGTTCCTAAGAAGAGTGAGTGAACTTTAGCCCCTGATTTAGTGTAATGAACTGGGATATGAGAATACAAAGGGTGAAGGAGGGAAAGATGCCCTCTTTAGACAAAGTGACCTGGAGATCTTGGTACCTCTCATCTCTAGTTTAATCATAGACTTTACTTCCTTCAAGGTGAAATTGCCTTTAATGTATTGAAAACAGCAAAGAAAATCGGGTTGGTGAAGTAGCTAACCCACACTGAGGATGCTCCATCCTGTCTCCAGGGTCAATCTCCTTAGTGCTTGCTCCGCCCCCTGTGTCCCAGGCCTTCACAGTGCAGTCAGGATGAATGCCTTCCATAGACCTTTTGCAGATTCAGTCATGTTCTAGTGTGTTAGATGTAGCAAGTGCAGCCCATTGGTTATCTAAGATCTATGGGACACACTGTGCTTGGGAAGACAGTCTCCTAAGACAGGAAAGGTTTTCCAGATGGGGAAATGGAGAGGTAAATGTGAAGGGGGGATTTGTATTGAAGGTAAAGCATCAAATGGTTTGTGTGGGGATGAAATCAGCCTAGTGTTATGGGAAGGTGGAAGAATGCTTTTCCTCTCACACAATAGAGATTTCAGACAAGATCCAGTGTGTTCTGGAGGTTACAGCCACAGACTAGCAAGAGGCACAGAGAGTTCAAACAGTGGGTGTCCTGGGACATTACCTTCTGCATGATGACCTCAGTGACAGGGACTTTGGAAACCAAGAGAAGCTGCTTTAAGGGTAATAAGGATATAGATGTGGGACACACCTCCATCCAAAATAAAGCAACATCTCTTCTACTTAGACAGCAGACTAGAGAGAAATGGAATTGGAAGAAAAACAAAGTCTTTAAATATCTCTCAAATGTTTGAGATCACTTAGAGATTTGCTAAGTCATCAAAGAAGTATGTTTGGCGTTTTCTGATCTTTCCTTTATGTATAGTATGAACATAGTAATTTTCTTCATCAAACTAAAAATTAGTGCCTTGTAGAGAACTTACTGATATACAGGGTTCTATTCAAATCCTTTTTTTTAATGTGGATAATACTGATGATTGGGCCTAGGGCCTCCCACACATGAGGCAAACATTCTACCTCTCTATCCCCAACCCCTTTATTTACTTTTTATTTTGAGGAAGTTCTCAGTAAGATGCACAGGCTGGTCTTGAACTCACTGTGCAGCCCAGGCTGACTTTGATCTTGTAGTCTTCTTCTCTTATCCTCCCTGTGACTGGGGATGGCAGGTCTGTGCCACCAGGCCACATTGGATCTTTTATCTTGTAAGCATCTTCATCAAAGGCCTCTCTGTCACAATGGGGCTTCCTAATGAGTTTTTTTAATCCTAAGCTTTCTCCTAAACCACAGAGATGAAATTTTGGTTTGACTTTTTGACTCCTGCAATCTAGGCCTAAGACCCACTCAGAGGGTTAGGACTCTGATTTTCTCTCTGTTAACACTATTTCCTGGTCTAAGGAAAGATGTGACAGTAGAAGCAGACATCCAGCCTGGCCATGTTGAATATAAAGGGGTTTTTAAATAGTAAGTTAAAAACCATGAATCCATTTGACTCTGCATAGAACAGACATGAGGGGAGAGGTCAGAGGTGACGTGCAGGCTGACACCTGCTTTTGTATCTATTCCCAAGGGCTGGATAATCCTTAAAAGAGCCCTTAATATTCTCCAAAATGGAGCAGAACCTTCCTTCAGGGTCATAATAGACCAGGGAAGGATCACACACACACACACACACACACACACACACACACACACACACACACACACACACACACACAATGCCCAAACCTCCCAAGTACCCATTCCTGTATCCTTAAGGTAGTTGTTTATACAATGAACCTTAGAGTCCAAATGCTGGAGAGGCTGTTGACTATGATCTGCTATTACTTTACTGAAACAAGTGCTCTCATTCCCCTCTCCTAGGAAACCTTTTGTTGATTATATTTGTGAGTTATTTCGGAACAAAACTGCACAGGCCTATCGTGATTGGTGTCGGATGTGCGGTTATGGGCCTAGGGTGTTTCTTAATATCGCTACCTCATTTCTTGATGAACCGGTGAGTATTCCATTCTTTGATAATATTTTAGGTTCAACTTTTCCCTACAGGAAATGAAGTTCAGAATTTCGTCTCTGCGAGGAGCAATGTTCCCCCAAACTATAGAATGCTAATATGGAAATTAGAAGTTATATTCTCCACTCTGCTGGTATGATCTGTGACTCTTGCAGCTTGGGTCCATTTCAGGTCCCATCCTGTCCATTGTGAAGTGGGAATTTGAGACATTGCTTTCATGAAGTTGAGACACCTGAACAGATTCTCTGAATCTGCCAAAGTTTGTGCTGAGTCGTTCATCAGGGTTATTAGACACTCCAGTTACAAGGGGTCTACACTGTGACATAATCATGAGTCACCAAGGTATAGACCAATGCCAAGACTGACTTTTATTTTCATGTTTACCAAAGTGTTCTATACAGAAAATTACAAAAGTGAAATTATGTTAAGTCCCCCCCGCTTTCCTGCTTTCTGGGGAAAGTTTTCAGTTCTTTCTTTTTGCCTGTGAGTCTTGTTTGTTTTTAATACCTTAGCCTTAAATTATATACAAATTACTGCTTTCCACCACAGAATCATGCTGTTCTTTGTTATGGAACTCAATTCTTTCTCTAGATTGAATACTTAGCTCATGTCCCCATTAGAGTGACTCTCTGAGTCTCTCACTGTCTCCCTAGCCCTCACTGGCTGGCAGGGTGAACATCCCTTAGAACAGGTCAGGGCTGCACGGTTGTCCCGGCACCCCTCTCGCTGGTGTCTGCTGTTCTCCACCTGCCAGAAAAAAAAAAATCCCAACAGCCTTTAGAGACATTGCCTCGAAGTTTGTGTGTTTTGGAAGTAGAATTAGTGTTCTAACTCCTGTGACTGGTTTCTCTTTTAGCTCCACTGTCTGACACTGGTGACGATTGGTTTAAGTCCTTTGCCACCTCCATCAGGTGCCTTCAGTCAGGACAGTCTGTAAAGTTTTTGTACTTTTTTTCCTCCTTTCTACTTGATGACAACTTTCTCATCATCTCCCCGTCTTCTTCAACTCCTATTTGAGCACTGGCATCCTAGATTTCATTCATATCTTGTCATCTTTTTAATTTCACGTTTTCGCATCTCTTAGGTACTTCCTGTGAGATTTATCTTTGTCATCAGGCTCTTGGATGGGCTTGTCACCCAAGGACACCTCTCTACTTCAGTTATCTCCTCTGAGGGGACATCTTGTTATTTTCTTAAGAATTGAGTGTCTTTTCTTGTGTGACTCTCTTCATCTGTCTCTTTTGTCTCTGGCCCCTTCAAGCATAGCTCTTGTTTTTCTTTGACTTATTGTAATAGAGTGTCCCCCATAGATGGCTCTTGGTTATTGGTTCATATTTAATTGAGAATTACAATGGAAAGCTAACTGGAAATTCTGTATACAACTATAGACTTGGTTAATGGGAGACTTTTGTCTTTTTCAGTAGGATGAATCAAAAGGTGATTGAGCTGGGCTGGGTGGTGAATAAGCTGGACTGACTGATGATTGAGCTGGACTGGGTGGTGATTGAACTGAACTGGCTGGAAACTCAGCTAGACTGTGTAGCTGGAGTTTTCTCTCCAGGTCCCAACAAGCCCTGGCAGTCCCTTAGCCCACTTATAAAGTAAACATACAGATGCTTATATTATTTAAACTGCTTGGCCATTAGCTCAGGCCTATCACTGTCTAGCTCTTACTCTTATATTCAGCCCATTTCTATTAATCTATACTTTGCCATGTGGCTCGTGGCTTTCTGGTACCTTACATCTTCCTTGTCCTGGTGGAGGCTGCAGGCAGTGTCTCCCTCTTCCCTTCCTGTTCCTTAATTCTCCTCTCTGTTAGTCCCACCTATACTTCCTGTCTGGCTACTGGCCAATCAGTGTTTTATTTATTAACACATTTGCCATACAGAACATCCCACAGCGCTTCCCCTTTTCTTTTCTTTTTCTTTTCTTTTTTTTTAGGAAGGTTTTAACTTTTACATAGTGAAATTACAGATAACAAAACTATTATCAAGCAAGAATTACAGTTACAATATTAAAGAAGATATCCTATCTATCTTATATTTGTGAGTCTAAGGTTTTATATCTAACTCATCTTTTATCATAACAGGAAATTATAAGTATCTAGTCTTCAACTACATCAAAGACTTCAGAAGGATATAATACTACCTGAGAAATGGGAGGATGCAAGCAACTTTCGGGAGTCTTGCAGCGTAGACAGAGACAGCTGGCAGCCTGGACAGTCACCTAAAGTTCACTTGTAAAGTTGGGGCATCTGTCTTCAGCCCACAGGCCTAGAGTCTCTCAGTCATTTTTTTTTTGTGTGTGTCCTGTAGAAGGTCTGGCAGTTTCCTCTACGAAACAGGAACCTGAAGGATCATTTTGCCAAGCAAAATTCAGTGGTCACCTTTTTATGGGTCCTGCATGTTCAGTCGATCAAGCAGTCCAGGCAAGAACAGTTTCTTGCCCAAATGGCTATTTTTGCCAAGAAGAAGATAAACTCCATATAGAGTGTCTTCGATGCCCATCCTCCTCTCTGAAGTAAATCTGGTGCTGCCAGGAGCAGACATGTCTCACTGTCCAGAAAGTCTAAATTTTTAAAACATTTTAAATGCCATATTCTGTAGGTCTTTGAAGTATTTGAAGATAACTTATCTATCTGAAATATATCTATGTATACCTAGAAGACTTAACTAACATGGCTACAAGTATGATTATCATAGATGACTAATTATTAATCTATTTCTTAATTATCCATTACAATTTTAAATGAGTTGTACAAACATAATACCTTAAACAAGAGTAGAAATATACACACAGTATAACAAAATTAACTTTAAATTTGTATCAATATACTATAAACTAAAATCTATACCAATATAAAACATTTTAAATAAGTTGTTGTTCTTTAAAGTAGGTTCAGCAATTTACCCTTTTATCCCATCATATCTATATCATATCTCCTTTTCTTCTTTAGAAAGAGATCGCATTTATAATCAACCTGTTTTAAATAAAAATATTGGTATTTTTCTGTCCCACACCAGAGGGCTCTTCTGATTTGGGACACAAGAATCTCTTAACCTTTTTTTTTTTTTTTAGCAATATGTCTGGGTTTAGAGAAGGAGTGAGCCAATTCCATCTCCAAAGCCAGCTTGGAATATTTGGGAGTTTGGGCGTAGCTTCTCTTACTGTTTCCTGCTGGAAGGGGGCGCTGTATCTTATGGGGACACAAAGAAAATTTTAGGATTATAGAGTAGTCCGTGAGGGTGTATCGTCTGAGCCAGTTGCCTGAAACTATTCTGGATGTTGGATCATATGGGCCATGGCGTCATTGGAGACCTTTCAGGGGGTCTTGGCTCGTCAAACCTGATGTATCTTAATCTGGAACAAATCCATAGCCTCTGGCTTTCTGTGGAAACAAAAGCAGAGCCTCTTTTCCAAAGCAACATATCCTTATATCCAAATTTTGAATTCAAGGTACCTTTAAAATATACGTTTTGGCAAAACTCAACAGCTTTTACAATCAAATGTTTTTCTTTAGTTACGAATATCAAAGAGAACATAATCCAGATTCTCTGTGTGATAGCCATCTTTACGTGGCTTATTTTTTATATTACCTTGAAACTATTGCTTTAAACTGCAGCATTCTAAGACTGAAATGGTGCTGTGGCTGCTGGCTCCGCCCACTTCAGCTTCCCAACATGGCGGTGGTATGTTTTTCGCCAGCTCTGGGAGCCATCAACTCTCAGAAATAGTGGGTCTATACTTCTATCAAAGCAGCGTATAGCCTAGAAACCTCTTTTTCTTTTTGTTTTGTACTAGCAAAGGCTAAATCCACCACGCAGCAGCTTAATGTGCCACTTGCAGAGGCCTCATTCCCGCCATACTACAGGTCGAGCGCACATGCCAGGAACCTGCCATAGTAGCTCAAACACGCAGGCTGCTGCTAACTTGAGAGAGACAACTAGGTACTGTTTTTAGCTCTGTTTTAGAATCTTTTTTCTCAGGTTTTATGTGGAAACTCTTGCCAACCCATTGGGCACCATTTGTAGCTGGAGTTTTCTCTCCAGGTCCCAACAAGCCCTGGCAGTCCCTTAGCTCACTTATAAAGTAAACATACAGATGCTTATATTATTTAAACTGCTTGGCCATTAGCTCAGGCCTATCATTGTCTAGCTCTTACTCTTATATTCAGCCCATTTCTATTAATCTATACTTTGCCATGTGGCTCGTGACTTTCTGGTACCTTACATCTTCCTTGTCCTGGTGGAGGCTGCAGGCAGTGTCTCCCTCTTCCCTTCCTGTTCCCTCCATTCTCCTTTCTGTTAGTCCTTCCTATACTTCCTGTTTGGCTACTGGCCAATCAGTGTTTTATTTATTAACACATTTGCCATACAGAACATCCCACAGCAAGACTGGGTGGGAATTGAGCTGTACTGGGTGGTGACTGAGCTGGACTGACTGATTTTGAGCTATCTCGGTAATGTATGTAACTTGAGATCCTAGGTAGAAATTCTCTGCACTTGCTAAAGAGGTAGAAACTGACTACCATCTAGAAAGGAATGGGAACATCATCTTTCAGTGTGTGGAGTTTTAAAACATAATGATCCTCCTTTTTGTCCTGTGTCCTCAGTGTACCAGTTTGGCTCCTCTCCTGTCTGTGAGCATTTCCACTTGGAGGGATGGAGGATGAGTCTGAGGATCTAGCTATTCCTTATGTACACTTTAACCCACACTTTAGACTTTGCTTTGTGTGCCCAGCCAGGCCCTGTATTAGTAGTTTTTTTTTTGTGCAACTATCAATAGAGACCTAGAACATACCCTGTTACTCCCCAAAGCATGATGGTTATATTTCTCTTACCTTCTGGTTTGGTGTCCATTCTCACATCCATATCCCAATTTCAAGATTTGATTGAGCTTAAGTTGTCTGCACTTTCAGTCTCTCACTTACAATTTTTTATTTTCATCTATTTTGTTGTATATGTTGTGGTAGTGGAGTGTGTGTGCTTTTGTGTGAGGTCAGGAAACAACTCTCAGGAATAGGTTCTCTCTGCCTACTCTGTAGGTCCTGGAATGCAATCTAGGTTGTCAGGCTTGTACACAAGCACCTATACAGATAGAGGCATCTGGTATCTCACAAGACTTTTATTTTTATTTTCTTTGAAACATAGTCTCATTTAGCTAAAGGCAGCTTCAACCTCACTTTGTAGTTAAGGATAATCATGAACTTCTGATCCTTTTGCCTCTGTCTCCTGAGTGTTGGTGCTAGTGGCATGGACCACCATATCTTGTTTTATTTTGTGCTCAGGATCAAACCCAGTATTGATGCATGCCATGCACCAATGTAGCAATTGAACATCATCCCCATATCTAGAGTTCTTTGTTTTTGAGGAAATGAGCTTTCCTCTTTTTTTCTTGTAACTCTTTTCTGCCATTTTATTGTCAATTGGGGAATAAATGGACCTTGAGTGAACAACTGAATTTTAAGTGGATAATGAACTAAATGAAGGATATTTTATCTTCTAAGTTGTTTTTGAAGGGAACTAAAAATTTGTGGATGGAATTTAAAAATTATTTTTTAGTTTCTATTCTATTCAAATCAAAAAATATTTGACTATTATTGTGTTTTCCAACATTCATCCAAAGGTAATTATTCTTGGAAACTGACTTGCCTCATGGAAGCACGAGTAGAGAGACACAGAACTTTGTCCACACTTCACTGGCCAACTCTGTGGGGATATTCAGGCAGTTGTTCTAAGGGAAAGTGATTCTGACTTCTGTGCTATATTATGCAGCATAGAAATTAGAATTTTGGCAAGTATAGCTCCCTACTAATGGAGAATTCAGCAGCCTATGATTTTCTCTGGTTGTCTCTTTTCTAAAAATACTTAGAGATAAATCCAGCATACCTACAATGGAGAGGGACTTAGCTGGAGACATTCTCCTCCACTGTTGCCTTCTATCATTTCTTTCTAGGACAATCTGATCCTTGGTTATTTGATTGAGTCAAATGACCACAGTTTGTTAGCACTCTTGGTCCCATGGCACAGTGTTGTCAGGTGATGGATTCTGTCATCTCTTGTTATGACATGTGAACATTTTCTTCTGTTGAGTTTAATGAATACATGGGAGAATGATTGTTTGAGGAAGGGTAGGACCACAGTTCAGAGAACATAGAGCAGGTATCTTGATTTTTTGTGTTATTTTGTGTTTTTCTAAAGCTTTTATCATCTTAACTCTAGTTTCTTTTTCTCTTGCTTTCTTTCTTTATCTCACCCCAATTATCTCTAAGAAATAGTCATTTAGAAATCACAGAGGGGGCTGGAGAGATGTCTCAGAGGCTAAGAGCACTGGTTGCTCTTTCAGAGGTCCTGAGTTCAGTCCTCAGAAACCACATGATGGCTCACAGCCATCTATAAATGATATGATGACCTCCTTTGGCCTGCAGGTAAACATGCAGAGCACTCATACATAAAAATATAAAGTTAAAAAAGGAAATCACAAAGTGTTGACATTAGAGAATCTGAAAGCAATGTTACCTACATGTAGAGACTTGAGCGCTAACTGTAAAAGAGGGGCACATTTTTGGTGATTATCAAGTTCTTTTGATAATATTGGCTACTTACTTTTATTCATTCAGGTCATTGTTATCTTTCTTTCCTTCCTATTTTTTGAGACAAGCTCTCATGAAGCCCAGACTGGACTCAAACTTTCTGCTTAGATAAAGATGGCCTTGAGCTTCTGATTCTCTTTTCTCCATCTTTCAAGTGATAGGGCAAGAGGCATGAGTTACCACAACCAGTTTATGCAGTTCTAGAGTTTAAACCTAGAACTACATGTCCACCCTAATGATACAGATGGCTCTCTCTCTCTCTCTCTCTCTCTCTCTCTCTCTCTCTCTCTCTCTCTCATATGTATTTGTTTATATATGTGTGTTGCCTCTATGTATGTGTGTGTGTGTGTGTGTGTGTGTAGGTGTTTAAGTATAGAGATCAGAGGACTCCTTTATGGAGTCATTCCTCTTCTTCCACCATATGTGATTTCCATGGATTGAACTCGGGTAATCAGGGTTCTGCAGAAAGTTCTTTACCTGCTGACTTATCTTGCTGGCCCTGCAATAGGATTTATGGTGATGACAATGACTGCTGTGGAAATGTGTCTGCACAGGCTCTGGATGCTATGTTTTCAGGGAACAGGAGTCAGTAATTTGCAGATGCTCTCATTGCACTCAGATCCTCACTGCGAATGTTTCCTGTGTCCACACAGATATGAATATGAAACAACAATTTCACCTGCAAGCAACTTGTCCTCAAACAGTTTCTTGTGTTCGGGAAACAGAACCCAGACCTTAACGCCAACGCATGACCCAGCAGGTTGACTAATGTTTACTCTTTTATGAAGGGCTTTGAATGTGACACTGGGTTTAGTAGGGATGCAAGACAAAGGGACAAACTTTATTTCTCTCTTCAGGAAAGGCAGTTGTACAATAACATAGAATGCTCTGCCTCCTAAGTTTGAATATACTTATTAAGACTCCTTTGTTTCTTAAAGTGGGTATTTTAAAAATGAGCCAAAGGTATCCACTGCAGCACCATTGCAGAATTAGTCCCACAAGTGAAAATAAATTAGAAAGATGGATTTAGACACATGATGAGATCTATATGATTGGTCTAATTTGGTTTTCTGTTGCTGCAAAAGCATGGACTAAAACCAACTCAGGTAAGACAGAGTTTACATAGCTTACAAATTGCAGTCCATCATATGGGAAGCCATGGCAGGAACCTGGCGGTAGAGACCAAAGCAGAGTTCACCAATGAGTCTTGCATACTGAAATGCTCAGCAACTTCTCTTATACAGCATAGGCCAATCTGTCCACAGTGGTTATGCTGTCTTTCATCAGTTAACCAAGAAGGAAATGCCTCATAAACATTCATTCCCATAGGCCAATCTGATGAAGGCAGCTCCTCAGTTGAGATACCCTCTTCTCAGGTCTGTCTAGATTTTTATCAAGTTGACAAAAACTAGCCATATCAGTGATTATACAAATAAGAAATATAGCCAGAAAGAAGCTTCCGTGATTCTATGCTGTGCACCTGATGTACCACGGGAAAGCACATGCCTATGTCACAGCTCAGAATTCCTTGATTATCCAGAAATTTGTCTTTCAGTCTCCTTTTCCCTCTTTAACAGATATATTACTTTGCAGTTCAACCAAACAGTGGTGTTCCCTTATCCTAGGGGCCCAGGCACTGTGGTCCTGGCTCCTGCCCTTCATATGCTATATTATTAACTTTTACATCACTATGATCAAAACCCCAAAGAACAACTCAAGAGAGGAAAGATTTGTTTTCACTCACTGTCTTAGAGGGTTCATGGAAACTTGGCTCCATGTTTATGGATAGAATATCATGGTGACATGAGTACTGGGTAATGCTGTTCTTCAGTTCTTGGTGGGCAGGAAGAATGGAAAACAAAATACAGGAAGTGGTGAGATATAGCCTCTATGGACATGCTACCCCAATGACCAACTTCCAATTAGGTCCACCTGCTACCTTTCAGTACTTCTCAATAGTTCCGGTCTCATAACTCTATCAACAGATTAGTTCATTGATGATTATATCAGAGCCATGGTGACCTGTCTCTGTACATGACTCACAGACACAGTCAGATGTTGGTGAAGGTACTTACTGTATGTATTAGTTACCTTTCTTTGACTTTGACAAAATACTATGACGAAGCAAATTTATATAAGGAAGAGTTTATTTGTGCTTATGGTTATAGGGCAGTGGTTCTCATCCTTCCTAATTCTGGAATTCTTTAATACTTTCCTCATGTTGTTATGACTCCAACCATATATTATTTTCATTGCTACTTCATAACTATAATTTTGCTATTATTATAAATGATAAGGTATAGCTATATTTTCAGATGGTCTTAGATGACTTCTGTAAAAGTGTCATTGGACCCTTAAAAGAGTCATGACCCACAGGTTAAGAACCACTGTTCTAGGGGAGTGAGAATCAATCATGGTAGAGGGAAAGGCAGCAGGAGCAGGAATGAGGAGCTCACATCTCAACTATAAGTATAAGGCAGAGAGAGCAAAACGGAAGTAAAGTGAGGCTTTAAGCCCTTGAAGCCCATCTCCAGTGACAGTCTTCCTCCTCTACCTCCCCAAATAGCACCAGCTCTACCTCCCCTATTAGCACCAACTCCACCTCCCCTAATAGCACCAGCTCCACCTCCCCAAATAACACCACCAACTGGAGACTAAGTATTTAATACCGGAGCCTCTGGGGGATATTTCCATTCAGAGAAGCACATCATTTTTATAGAGGGCTGAGTTGGTTTCTAGCACTGACATCAGGTTGCTCACAACCCCTGTCATTCCAGTTCTGGGGAATTAGGTGCCCTCTTCTGGCCCTCTTGGGCACCTGCACACATAAGTTGCACATATACACATGAAGGCACACGTGTCTTCATATGCATTTTTAAGAAGTATTAAAATTGTTGACTTTTCAGTGGACCTGTGCAGATCTGCTGTACCTGGGATCAGGATTTGAGAACCTAGAAGAATGGGGTGTATACAGTCTGATGCTGAGACAACCTTGCTTCAGTTTCAGTGGACTTTATACATGAATGAAACAATGAAAGCAATGGTCTCAAGAGGGTCGTTTGGGATCAGAAACACATGTAAATAAACATCAGTAAGCACATACTAAATGTTAACAGAGCAGCCCTTTCCAAACTTTCTCAGGACAGGCCAATTTAAACACAATTGCCTGGCACAGACTGTAGATTATATCTGAGAAAGCGTGAAAGCAAGGCAGAAGGTAATATCCAGATTCAAGGGACACTGACCAGGTTGGCTTCCATAGCTATGTTCTCCCTTCCAACAAGAATCAACATAACTTATAAATTGAATGTAATTTTTTGTCACAGGCAGCACAAAATAATGTCTATGAACAATCCAGGGAATGAAATGCACTTGAGGTAGAGGGCCCTCTGCTTTTTTACCTGGAGCCTCTCTCACAGTTCCCCAGGGTATTGTTCACCATGCATTATTCTTTTGGCTGTGTTCCAACAAAACTCACAGATGTTAAAGGACCCAACATGTCAAATGGACACTTAGTCTGGAGCTGTCTCAATAGAATCACCTCAGACCAGAACATCTCCATTTTATCATGGATCCATGCCACAAAAATTGCAGCAGTCTCCAAAGCTTAGACTGTCACTGTTCTCAGGGAATCTGTGGAGATCAAAATAACTTGAGAATCAAAGAGCAGCCATCTCTGAATCTCTGAGCCACAGAAACCCTGTAAGCAAAGCAACCAGAAACAGTGGCCTCAATGCTAGCCTGTTCTCACCTCCTGCACTGACCTTTGAAAAAACCTCCCCTTTGCTCCTTGCGTAAAGGTGGATAAGTTAAAATCTCCCCATGTGCAGAGCCCCAGCAAAGCACTTGATTCTTCCAGTGTCTGATACTTTCAGTTCTGCCTTAGAGGAGGGTTTATAGTCTCCCTGTGATCTGTAGACAGAAATTGTTATGTTTATCAAAGATAAGAATCTGAATTCCTAGAGATGAAAACTGATTTTATTGAAGAAGGAGTAAGTAAGAGTTAACCTCATGACCCAGTTGTGCTTAGAATGTTTATGAGTAGCCTCTGTCCAGTCCACAGTTCAGGGTACATTGTCCTTCACTTCCCTGAAAACACAGTGTCCAGCTTCCCTAGGGAGTGGAAGTTCATTTAGCTTAGAACAAACTTGGGAGGTGCATGAAAACCTTCAAAGATTTCTCCTTTTGCCTTTCAAGTCCATTTGGCCTAGTTTGAGTTATTCCACTGAGTATCTGATATTCAATCCGCTGATTGATAGTAAAAGATGGCATCTATAGAAAAAATATATGCTTACTATTTTGTACTATTCAGTTAAATATTTAGTTTCTATAAAGTAATTGAGGCTGGCGGGTATTCAAACTTGCATTAATGTTCTCTGGTTATGTCAATACAGCATGAATTGTCAGAAATATATGTACATGTGTGCTCCTTTTTCCTTCCTCAAAGTTGTGGAGGAGTGAGGTAGCGCACATATTAACTAACTGGGTCCCTGGAAGTAAGGGAAAGTCCTCGTTTTTTTTTACTGTTTTCCTATTTTGCTTGTGTAAATTCTCACAATCAATGTGTTGTCACTGAACACTGACTTGGAAAGTGGTGTCTGTCTGTAGAGTCATCTCTCCCACCCAAGTGGGAATTGGATCCAGCACAGCACTTTTACTCCATTGCTAAATATTTTTTCAAATATGCAGTAGGGGTGACCCCTTGTTTCAAAGCCAGCATAGTTACCTAAGTCATTTGGTGGTCATCATGGGCTTGTGACTTACAGAAACTTTTGAATTAATTGTCAGTAACACTTGACTGTCAAAATATTCATGCTATTTTCTCTTGTTTTAATGCAGAGTGTGTGAAAGAAATTAAATCATTAATGTGGATATATGCAGTAGTGGGAAATGTTATACGTGGAATTGGTGAAACTCCCATCATGCCCTTGGGTATTTCCTACATAGAAGATTTTGCTAAATCTGAAAACTCCCCTTTATACATTGGTAAGTGTCTTAGTTAGGATTTCTATTGCTGTGATGAGACACCATGACCATAGCAACTCTCATAAAAGAAAAACATTTAATTGGGGTGGTTTACATTTTCAGAGGCTTAGTCCGTTATCATCATGGTAGGGTGTATGGTGCCATGCAGGCAAACATGATGCTGGAGAAAGAGTTCTACATGTTGATATGCAGACAACAATAAGTAGACTGTCTCAGTGGGCATGACCTGAGGACATATGAGACCTTAAAGCCCACCTCCACAGTGACATGCATCCTCTAACAAGCCCAAACTTACTCCAACAAGGCCACACCTTCTAATAGTGCCACTCCCTTTGGGAGCCATTTTCTTTCAAACTGCCATAGTAAGTTTGAAAAATCAAGCTTTCTGGGAGGGTAGAAATCAATTATTGATTTGGATGCATTGTGGTTTCCAGGACCATGAGCAGAGGTCATAAGGTTGTTCAATGAGGGAATTAAATGGTAGTTCCAGACAAACTGCTTCATCAAGTTGCTTCCCACTGTTGGAAATCCCTCTGATCTGCACACCCTCTGATGCTGCCACACTATCTTTAAAGCATTAGAGATTCACCAATATTTCCTGGAGCGTCTTCCATAAATTCAATTGTTTTTTCTATTTTTCTGCTTTTAGCTTCTCATTCTTTTGTCTATATGTTAGTATGACTCCAACGTTGGCCATTTTGTATCTGTAGGATTTTAAAATACAGTTTTACACTTTTTACTCCTCCCCCCTCTCTGTATTTGTGTGTGTATGTGTGTGAATGTGCATGAAATTGTTGTTATCAAAAGACAGCTTTTGGCAGTTGGCCTGGGGTCCAAGTGAAATCTTTGGGCCAGGTTTCATGGACAAGTGCCTGAGCCATTAGCCTAGCCCTGTAGTGTTTTCTCTTGTTGCATTCTAATAAACATTCTTGCAGTTTAAGCTTTACCAAACATGGTTTTAATCATGGCTTGGGAGGGAGGGCTGAGGGGTGGGAGGAGGGAGGAGGTGGGATCTGTGGGTAGTATGTAGAGTGAGTAGAAAATTTCTTAATAAAGAAAAATGAAAAAAAATAAAAAAAGTAAAAAAAAAATTCATGTGTTCTCAGCCATGTTCACCAAGTGATTTCTTATTTGCCATCTGCTCTCTTTTTCTACTTGGGGCTCTGCACCCTGCTTCTCTATGAAGGTAATGAGACAGAATCATGTCTTCTCAGCCATGTTCACCTTACTATCTAGTTTCTTATTTACAATTTGTTCTTTTACACTCAGAGCTCTGCACCCTGCTCCTCTATGAAGGTAATGAGACAGAATCGTGTCTTCTCAGCCATGTTCATCATGCTGTCTAGTTTCTTATTTACCATTTGCTCTTTTAAGACTCAGAGCTCTGCACTTTGCTCCTCTGTGGAGTTAATGACAGTTTCCTTCCTTATAGCCCCTCAGCCTAGACAGGGTTCTTCATAGTTTTAACAAATAGCCAAGTTCATTCTTTTAGTTGTATTACTTGAAAATATCAGAAAAAAAATGTGCATCTCTTAGTTAATAACCCCCAACATCCTGCCCAGCTGCACAATCTCTCAGGCTCTGAATAGTGACAGGGTATCAGAGATGGAGAATGGCTCGTTTTCTGGATTGGGACTCCTTGAAAGGTCTCCAGGGTCTGTGATGCTGCTGGAGGCCATGCTGATGTCTGTGGTCCCTGCTGCCACCATGGGCTGTGCTGGTATCCATGTTTTTGCTTCAGCCAGGGTTCCTGTACATGCCTGTGGCCTGTTTTACTACTAAAGGGCATGTTGATATCCGTGGGCCTTGTTGCTGCAGGGGGCTGCATGATGGTGTCTGTGGTCCATTCAGCTGTCCAAGGCCATATGGATGCCCATATTGTCTGTGCTCCTGCTATTGGCCATGTTGATGTCTATGGTCCATGTTACCACTGAAAGCCATGTGGATGTCCATGGTCTCTGTTATCACCTGAAGTCATGTTGGTGTCCTTGACCCATGTTGCCTCTGGAGGTCATGTTGATGTCTGTGGCCTGTTCTGCCAGTGAGGAACATGATAGTGTCTGTGTTTCATGCTGCATCTGAGGGCTGTGCTGTTGATGTTTGTTGTCTGTGCTGCCACCAGAAACTATATGGAAGTCCATGATCCATACTACCACAGACTGTAAAGAGCAAGAAAGCTTCTTTTGCCGTGGTATTGATGACTGCAGACTCACAGTTGAGAATGAGAGACATAGAAGGCTTCTGTGACAACCCCTTCTCCCCACAACCACCCCTCCCCCAAAAGAAAAGAAACTGTCTAGAGAGGAAGCCATTGAAGATAACTCTCAAAATTTGTGCTAGGGATCCAGAAGTATAGCTCTTTATAGTTGATGGTTTCTGGCAGGAATAGGGGTGGGGAATCACTCAGTTTTCTTTAGGGCAGCACAAATTGGACTTTGTATTCTTTTCTTTTTTCTTCTTCTTTTCTTTAGGGGAGGTCACAGTGAAGGGGATGGACTTGAGAAGACTGAGAAGTGAATATGATTAGGGTGCATTATGTGAAACTCATAATAAGCAATAAAAATATCAAAAGTGGAGATAGTGATCCATGATGGAGATCACTGGTGGTACCAAGAGAGGATCTTAGAATCGAAGATCTGAGCAGAGTGAGGGGAGGAGTCAAGGCAGACAGTGGAGGGCAGGAATGAACGGAGGAGTTGGGAATCTTGCAGGAATCATTGGAGAGAGGGCATCAATCAGTGAAGAGTGTTGGAGAGAACAAGGAAGACAGAAGGGTTGGTGCTGAGCGGTCAGGCACCCAGAGGAGGACTAACCCAGGGAACCACAGGGAAGGAGGGAAACAAAATGTAAAGTAAAGAGAAGGCAGGAAGTTGAAGTTGTTCATATCTGGTTTTTCTGTGAGTAGGGATGGCTCAGCAGAGATTCTGAACTCAGATAAGTTGGGAGATGCTGTAGTGGTTCAAAGAAGCCAGGTGTGGTTGGAAGGGACCAAAGAAATAAAAATAATAAGATAAGAAAGAAGACCAGAGTAGATGGGGAAGAGGGTAGATGGGAATTGGTTGGAGGAAACGGGAGGAATGGAGGGAGGGGAAATTGTGGTCGGCATGTAAAATAAATGAAAAAAAATGTAAAAAAGAAAGAGGACCAGGATAGCATCCAAGAGAACTGCTGTTATGAGACACATTCTCTCTTTGGAAGGAAGTTTCAAGAGAAGAGCTTTGATGAAGACACATCACAGGAAATTCATCACAGCTCGCACTGCTTGTGAAACTGTGCTGGTTTCATTTCTGTTGCTGTGAGAAATTGCAACTTTGGAGAGTAAGGGGTTCATTTGGCTTACAATTCACCACAACAGAGAAGTCACGGTAGCTAGAGCTTGAAGCAGCTGGCCACACCCACAAGAGCAGAGGAAGTGAATTATGCATGCTTATGTCTTTGCTTGCATGGTTGTGCTCAGCTCTTTTCCCAGTCTTACACAGCTGATGACTCCCTGACTAGGGAATGGAGCCGCCCACAGTGGGCTGCTTCTTCTCACATCAATTAACTTAAGACAGTCTCCTGATGACATGCCACAGGTAAACCCAATGTAGGCAATACTTCATTAAAATCCTACCCCCCATGTAAATCAACACTGTGTCAAGTTGACAGTTATAGCCACCTATCAGAGTCCCTTTGAAAACAGGGCCATGGAAGCATCAAAAAGACCTTGCTTACATCATGGCTTTGATGGGACTACCTGTGATGGTACAGCCTTTGCCTTCAACTCAGCATAAAAGAGAATTCGGAAGGTGGCTTTGAGTGATAAAGCTTTTGTGTCAGTCAGATTTCTATCACTTTAATAAATAACTGAGATAGTTATTTATAAAGATAAAGGATTCATTTGGCTCAGTGCTTTGGAAGTTTTGATCTATGTTGCTGGGCTGTGTGTTTTAGGGGCCTGTCATGAGGCAGCTCATTGTGGTGGAAGGATGGGTGGAATGAAACCATTCATCTTGTGACTGGGAAGCAAAACAGAATGTAGAAGGGGCTATGGTTCTACTCCAGATGACCTGAATACCCACCACCATGCCCTGCATCAGAAGGGTTCCTTTGAACTCCAGTGGGGTCCCCTGGGGAAGAAGTCAGTAACACAAGAGCTTCTGGGGAACATTCCATAGTGAAACAATGGGAGTTTCCTTCTCAATATTTATAAAAGCCAATATATGTACATGCAACACACATGTGTACATGTAACACATACACACACATATATGTATATATACATATATATGTACTTATACATACCAAGCTTAATTTTTCTAATATGTTGGATATAAAAGTATCTGAGGTAGTGGGGACTGTAGCTCAGGTGTAGAGCACTTGCTTAGACTATTGGATTTGATACCCAACTCTGCAAAGGAAGAAAAATAAATCTAATATTAAAAACAATTCAATCTCAAGGCTTTTTTTGTGTAAGCAAATTCTTTGTGTGTTTGTGTAACTTCCTCTCTTTGTTTACTTCCAGGGATTTTAGAAACAGG
Organism: Peromyscus melanophrys; assembly: GCA_902168415.1. Classification (NCBI taxonomy): domain Eukaryota; kingdom Metazoa; phylum Chordata; class Mammalia; order Rodentia; family Cricetidae; genus Peromyscus; species Peromyscus melanophrys. Next base: position 3,205 of record CABHPR010135580.1, on the reverse strand, counting down.
AATGGTCATTGGCCCTTTGTTTGGACTTTTGTTGGGATCCTTCTGTGCAAATATTTATGTAGACACTGGGTCTGTGAATACAGGTAACACAACACATTGTATTTATACAGTCCAGTCCCTAGAGTGTGGGAGAATGCTTCAGAATGCTATGCCACTGCCTCCTTTGATCCTCAGTTGACAAATTATCAGTACTTACAGATTGCAGACCTAAGAGGAGCAGAGACAAGGACAAAATGTCACCTTCTGATAAAAATCCACTGTTCTCCCAGTACAGTTCAGCCACACCTTTGGTCTCAAAAGATTTACTTACATAGGTTTTTCTCAATGAGGCAGTCACTGGGGAAAATGAAACAGATCTTTCTGTTATGTGATAAGCACCAATTTATAAACTTTTCACAAGATAGATTGAAATTCTCATTTACTGCTGGAAAATACATCACCTATATTACTAGATAAAATCAGTTAATATTTTTTAAGGCACACACAAACCATAAAAAAATGGATAGCATGTGATGTTTTATTTTATTATCTTTGTGTGTATGTGTATGTGTGTGTGTGTGTGTGTGTGTGTGTGTGTGTGTGTGTGTGTGTGTGTGTG
>CABHPR010135579.1:17388-31461 GCA_902168415.1 Peromyscus melanophrys | reverse complement strand
GTGTGTGTGTGTGTGTGTGTGTGTGTGTGTGTGTGTGTGTGTGTGTGGAGTCTTCCTCGGTCACCCCCTACCTTACTGAGGCATGATCTCTCAGTTGAACACAGAGCCCAGAAGCACAGACAGTCTAGCCAGCAACTCACCCTGAGGACCCCGCCCCACCTTCTGAGCACTGGAACTACAGGCAGGCCACCATGCCCATCCCTCCAACACCTATGGAGGTGCTAGGGACTCAAACTCCGGTCCCGACACTTTCATGGCAAGCACTTTGCCCACTGAGCCAGCTCCACAGCCCCAACCCTTCTTTTGTAAACTAGGTCTCATTCTATAGCCCAGGCTAGCCTAAAGTCACTAGGGGGCCCAGGCTGGCCTCAAAGTCCCTCGTGTTGGGATTATAGACATTTGCCACCACACCCAACAAGAGCTTTACAACTTGAAGTCCATGCCACAGGGCAAAGGAACAGAGGTGCTGCCATAAGAGCACCCTGCCCCCACCCCTACCCTCCGCTGACCCTGACCCTGGAAAAGGCATAACAATGCAGAGCCTGGCCAGATGGGGAGGTGGCTGCCACCAGCCGAAAGAAACAGCTCTACAGCAGGTGCTCGCTTAACCCATGTGGCCATAAAAGTCCGCCTACAAGGCCACCCTCAGAACACCAGACACCTTGGCCTCAGAGGTCAGACTAATCATGTCTGGGGAGGCTGGGGGCAGAAATACTGAGAAGTGACCAGCCATCAAGCTACCGAGCAAGCATTGAACTAGCTCAGTGTTTGCTTTCTGCTTCAGAACATGAACCAGTTCCCAGGAACCAGTGCCCAGGCGGAAGTCATCTCATCGGGTTGAAATTAAGGGGGGCTCAGAGCCCGGCTACTCCCTGAGGCGCCGGAGACTGGTGCTCTGGTCCTTCTCTTCTTCGTGGGTGGGAAACAAGCATCCTGCCAGCTGAGGTACAAAACCCCAGCCCCATCCAGATACAGTAACACCCAGCCCCGTGCCCTACCCAGGCACCGTTCCACCCTCTGCTCCTGTGCCCATGCCCTGGCCCTGTGCTCACCTGATCTGCTTGTCACCAGGCCTTTTGAACACACCGAACCTGCCCAGAATCCTCTCCCAGCTCAGCCTGCCTCACTTTACTGCACCGGCAGTCTCCCATGCCAAGGACCATCCCAGGTCCACAGGTTTCTGGGGGTTTGGGAGGAGGAGGTTATGGAGGTCATCCCCATGCCTACATTCTCCCTCCCTGCGGTGGAGGGGAAGGCTTTGGATGTATCTTCCCAGAAAAATCCAGGATTCAGTCCCACCCCCTCCCTGCCGACCGCACTGATGAAGCTACGTGGAAGAGTACAAGTTCGGGACCACGAAGAGAGGAGAAAAGAAAAACGGAAGAAAGACAGAGATGTGCCGTGGGGGTGTCTCTGCCATGTGTCAAGTGCAGTGTAAGCTGCACTTCATACGTGCTGGAAGGTCTACCCTCATCTTCCTCATCATTGTGGCTCAGAGAAGGTAAGGAGCCTGACCCGAGGTACGTGGCTTGCAAATGATAGGTCAGGGGTTTGAACCTGAGCCTCTCAGGCTCTCATTTTGTGATTCTCTGAACCAAACACTTGGATCCTTTCAAATCTCTTGGGGGTTTTTTTTGCTCCAAAAAACTTGTTTGCAGTACAACCTTTCCTTCTGGGTAGGAACTTATGCAAAGCATTTGCTGCTGCCCCCACTGGCTTGGTGACTTAGAAAATGTTCTATTCTGGGGCTTTGTGCACCAGTGACCCAAAGCTCCCCACCCTCTGCCTTTTTCTACACAGCCACTTCCTGAGGCTCAAATGAAGGGCTGGAGGGCCAGCCCAGCAAGGGCAGGGTGCAGAGCGACTGGTAAAGCCTCATCAAGCCAATCAGAAACCCAGGACCCAGCTCAAAACGAAAGGCAGCCATCTCAGAAGAGGCAGTGGCTGCCTGTGAACCTGTGACCAAGAGGAACAGCAGCTGAGCCCTCCCCAAAGGTTGTGTACCTCCAAGTTCACAGCACCACCATTCTGCTCCTCCCCACTGCTGTCCATGAACATCCTCCCATTAGGTTTTAGGGAAGGAGAAGGAGGGAGAGTTCAAGACCAAGAGGCGCTGGGTTGAAGCACCCCTCAGGCAAGAGATTTCTGGGTGTCTACAACAGTCAATAAGGAGGACTCGAGAAGAGAATTTCTGCCTGGGGCGGGGGGGGGGGGGGAGCAGGGTGACTACTTTTAAAGGTCTCTGAGTGAAGGGGAGGTCTTGCACCACCAGGAAGCAGGCTTAGTTAACACGTGCTACATGATCAAAGTAGGAGAGTGGGGCTATGTGACAGAGTGGGGGAATGTGGCCGGTTAAAGAACATGTGAGCTGTGCAATATGACAGTAGTCAGGCTGCTTCGAGCCCCTGGCAGCAGGGAGCGGAGTGAATTGTCACATTGCTTGCAGCCTTTACCTGAAGGGCCTAGCTTCTCGAACACCTCCACCACGGTCTGGAGTGGTTTGCTACACAGCCATAGATAAAAGCCATTCCGCTGCTATCCACGGCGGCCCCTCATTTAGCGTGTGCACCATGCATGGCTGTGCACAATCTGGTTCCTCACATCTTAACTCACCTTGCCCACACAGCAATCTGAAAAAGTGGTTAATGCTGTCCCTCGTTTTACAGAAGGGGACGGCGGCATGCCCAGGGTTAGCCATCAGGAGTGTGTATTCAGGCAGTGGAGTGCTGCTCAGCAGCGGAGAAGACCACCTCCATTCTATTAGTTGGTCTATATCTGAGAGTTCAAGGACAAGTGGCTGAGGTTGATTCTCAGCACCAACTGTGGGTCTCCACATGAACTTACACACACATGTACACATGCCTACACCACGTGAGAGCTCATAATACTCACATACAGCACACATACAAATGAAAATAGAAAGGAAAAAAAAGAATTGTGTCTCACAAGCAAAAGCCACTTGCACACTAACTCCCATGATGCTCCTCTCCTCCTCCTTGCTCCCCTGAGCCAGGGAGATGGGTTGGGCAGCCCATAGTTTCCATGGAAACTCAAGACAAGGGCATCCTCACACAACCTATTCTAAACATTTCCTCTACCCACAGCTCCAACCAAGCCTGCCACATCTAAGGAAGGGTGTTCCCGGATAGTTGACTCTGGCCTGGCTTTTGTCCAGGCCACAGAAGCTTCTAGAAACATAGCCCTTGCTGAACACATAGAGCTCCACTTCACTTCAGCAGATAGGTGTCCCTGAGGCCAGGGGTCGGGGGACAAGGGATATGGTTTCTACCTACTCAGTGTATATCATGGGCCTGGAATGTGCTGGTCATCCTGTAAGGCCTTGGGATAACAAATGCAACAAACAGCCCCTCCCAAGGACTGACTGAAGGAGGGAGACCCTAACTGCCCTTACAGATGTGTGATCATAGCATGACCAAATCCCAAAGAGAAGAAAAGAGACAAATGGTGGGGGGGGGGGCCGGCAGGGGCCTGGAAGTGTGGAGCAGCTGAGCCTTGGGCCCTCCCGGGCAGAAAGGGTCTCCTTGATGAGGAATCTTGAGGCTCAGGGGACTGTGGCAATAGCTGAGCACAGAAAACCCCAGGTCCCCACAACAGCCCTGAGAAGCAGGTGTTGCAACCCTCAACGAGCAGACTAGGCATGCCAGCCACAGAAAGGAAGTGTCGGAGCCTAAGTCCCATGAGAGGAAGGACCAGAGAGGACACGACAGCCAGCTCCTTCCTGCTCCTTCTCTCCCAACATGGGACTTCCCTTTCCTCTCAGCTTCTAGAGCTCATGTTGCCCCCTCTCCAAGACACAGAGTCACAAGACCAACTCTCCAACAAGGCTTACCTGCCTTGGCCCAACACACAGTGTGTTCTCAGTAACACAGGTGAAAAGGGCTGAGGATATGGCTCAGTTGGTAGAGGGCTTACCTGGCATGCACAAGACCCCCGATTCGACCCCCAGCACCCCATAAACAGGCATGGCAGTGCACGCCTGTCATCCCAGCACCAGAGAGGAAGAGGAAGGAGAATCAGAAATTCAACGTGATCCTAACACTTTAAAAGCCTGACTGGGATAATGAGATCCTGTCTCAGAACAAACGATCAGGGGAGATGACTCCATGGGTATGAGGACCTGAGATCGCATCCGCAGAGTCCATGTGAGAAGCCAGGCATGGCCACCCCTGTAACCTTAGCACTGGAAGGCAGATGGGGGTAAGGGACATACACAGAAGGACCATTGGGACTCGCTGGCCAGCCAGCTTAGCCACCAAACCACAGCTCCTGGTTCAGTGAGGATACGGCGGAAAGCAACAGTGAAAACCAGGAGGGCAGAAGGGGTGTGTGTGTGTGTGTGTGTGTGTGTGTGTGTGTGTGTGTGTGTATGTGTGTGTGTGCTGCCAGCCATAGCACAAGCATATGCACCCATTCATACAAACACGCGCATCACATTAAAAGAAAATAATTTTTAAAAAAAGCATTTTGGGTTTTTTGTTTCAAAGAGAGAGAAAGAAGAGTTGGGTGGGTAGGGAGGGGAGAAGGATTTGGAAGGAATTTGGGGAGGGGGAAATAGGATCCAAATATATTATATGAAAACTTTAAAATAAAAAATAAAAAGTAACAACAAAACTATATGTGAGAAAAAGGACTCACAATGCCTCCTTAGATGCTCCATGTACGCCATCAGGGTCTTGCAGAGCAGGTGAGGCCTGGAAATGCCTCTTACCAACTTTTTTCCTGAGGCTGTGGCAACAACAAATGGGATCCAAGACCGCCTCAAAGCCCCACAAGAGAGGGTGGACAGCACCTCCCAGGTCAGCAGTGGTCAAGGAGACCACCACGAGACAGTGAAACAGGACAAGGCTGGGACCTCCCCAGCTCCTTCCACCAAAAAGACTCTATTTGCACTCCTCCACTTAGTGACCCTCTTTGGCCATTAAGAGGACAAGACAAAAGTGAAACTGTGTAAATCAGAACCAGACCTCAAGAAACCTTGAGGCCCTCTGTCTTCTCCCTAGGAACACGTGTCCTTGAGCCTACCCTGTGGGAAAGCTCACTGGACTGCCACAGAGGGAGGGGCCACATAAAGAACAAGACACCCTGGCCACCACTACAGGTACACACTCCCATCATGAAGGGCCTTAGAGCTGTCTTCTAGACAGCCCAATACTCTGAGGCCAAGGCCTGGTGAGCTGCTCCTGGCTACCAGGGTCTACACTGTGGGAACCAGGCTTGAGGTTAGTTTTGACTGAGATGACATGGCAGAATGACCCGTACCTTCTGCTGTTCCATATCCTCCACCCCAGCCTTCAGCAGACTGTGTCTGGGTGAGGGGCTTCGGTCAACACCAGTTGAGGTGCAGACACACCTGTCCATCAAGCCCTCCTGAAATCCTCGCCCACTGAGGGGGTTTTCTGAGCCTGTTATTTGATGGGTTTTGCTGTATTGCCAAAGAAAATTGATGCCATCCCCAATTTGTTCCCAGACCCAAGAACATGTTCTCTTCCAGGGTCACTGACATGGACACTGGCCTTGCCCTGGACCCCAGAGAAGCAAAACCATCCCTTAACAATGGTTTCGACAACAGCAGAGATCAGTTGGAGTGCTGAGCCCAATAGTTCACACACCAATACATGAGGTGGGTACCACTCTGTGCCACCCCTTTGCTGATGCTTTCCTGAGAAAGATACAAAACCTCAAAGGGAGCCAGTCAGCGGTGGCGCATGCCTTTAATCCCAGAACGCCAGAGGCAGAGCCATGCGGATCTCTGTGAGTTCGAGGCCAGCCTGGGCTACAGAGTGAGATCCAGGACAGGCTCCAAAACTACACAGAGAAACCCTATCTCGGAAAAAAAAAATAAAAAATAAAAAAATAAAAAATAAAAAACTTCGCAGGGTCCCCCTAAAGCAGCAGAAATCACCCTCATTTTCACTATGATGCACTCATCTGAGTGGTGGCCAGCGTCTGCTTGCTTGTCACCAATGAAGAGTAACATAAACCATATAAGCACCATGTCTCTGTCCATCCATCCCGAACAGTTCCTAGCTCCTTGGTGAGGAAGCGGTGGTTATTCAGTGGCTACGTAAACACCGTAAACAAGGACTGGAGAAGTGACAGAGGAAGGCACTGTGCTTGGAGCACTTTAAACAGCAAAACTGGGACCCGTGGTGGGATAGCCCAGTGGGTAGAAGAGACTCCCTGCCCAGACTGACAACTTGAGTTCACTCTCCAGAACCCAGAGAACTGACCCCTTCAAGTTATCCTCCGACCTCCAAAACACCACAGCATGCTTGCACCAACACACATACACAAATTAATTAATTAATGTAATTTAAAAGAAAAACAAGAAACAGGATCAAGACGGTACAGCTGGTAATGAATGACACTTGTCCCCAAGCCTGTGTTTCATTCCCAGGGACCTACATGGTGGCAGAGAGAACTGACTCCCTCAAACTATACATAGGCACACAGATAATGTAAAACTGTAAACAGCTAAATCACCAAAAAGCACAAAAACTTCAGAAAATGTGGCACTAAAGAAACTTGAAGAGGGCTCAGCTGTTAGTCCAAGGGCCAAAGTAAGGCAGGATGTTGCTGGGCACGTGTGTGGATGGTCCCAACTTCCTATGAACCACCACGGATGCTGCAGACGCACCAGCTGCTTGCTCAAGGCTTACAAACAACATTTACAATTACCAAGTGCACAGACGACAGTCCACAAAGATGCCCAGAGGAAAAGTCACAGCAAACACACACACATGTGCACGCACACAGGCACACACCCTCGAGGGACAGGAAAGCTGTAAGGCCAACGGCAGCCCCACCCTGGGCCATGTAGTCCCTGATGCAGGGTGGTGTGGGGCAAGGCGGCCCATGAATGATTTTCCTGGACAGAATCTCAGGTACCAGGGTAAGGGGAATGACTCGGGGAGGCAGGAAAGGGAACGCGGCTGCAAGAAGGGGTGGTATAGACCATTACCCCCCACACTCACTCACCGTGGGAATCCTGGGAGCCAGAACTGAAGAGACACCAGTCACATAGACTGAGGGGGAGGGGGCTGGGTCCCCATCTTTCAAGCTCCCCCCAGCTATGGCACCAACTCCCCAAGCATGTAGCCTTCCCTAAGCCACAGCTGAGTGGACACCTCAATCAGAGTACTAAATGTTGGCACCAAGCGGCCTGAGCACACCTGTGTGCTGATGGGACAAGGATGGGCACCAACGGGCTTCCGTCCGCTGCCGCAACACCAACCCGCCAGGCCAGTGACTGGTACAGCACATGCTCAGCATGCACACAGCGCTGGGTTCAACCCCAGAACGGCATAAACGGTGTGTAACACGTGCTTTTAATCCTAGCACTCGGGAGGTGGAAACAGGATGATCGGAAGTTCAAGGGCATCCTTGGATACGTAACAAATTTAATGCCAAACTGGTCTATGTGTGACTGTAAAAAAAAAAAAAAAAAAAAAAAACCTCAACCTGCCCAAATGGTTCAGAGACAAGGCGGCTCTCACAGGTCCTCGAAGCAAACTCCAGCCTTCTTCTTCCTCCATTAAAAGGAAAGACAGGCTTCAGAGAGACTAGGTGAAAACTAAAGAGGCCATTGTCTGAGGTACTTGGAAGGTACTGTCAACCCCGTGGGTATCAACCCTCACAGGGCAGTGGCAATAGGCATATACTGCATTGGATGGAGTATTTTCCTCTCTTCACCTCCCGGGAGACTCACAGCTACCCATGTCACAGAGTGGGAGACAGAGGCCTGCACAGGGTTTGATCAAAGCCAAACAGTAGGCAGCAGGGCTAGGACTCAGTTTGGGAACAGGGGTCCCCCCTTCCCCCTTGCCCTGTATGCAGTACCCTCCCGCCTCTTTCTTCTGTGAATTCTAACCTCAAAGCAGCATGGGTTCACTCCCTGTAAGGTTATGGGGAAATTTAGACTAGCCAGAGGAGCCTTGAGAATGAAGATGAGGCAGCCCCTCTGACATCCTGCCCTGGTTGTCCCTCCAAAGGTTAAAGCCAAGGTCCTCATACATCCCAGCAAGTCCAATGCCAAGCATATGCCTAAAAGAACTGAAAACACGCACTGTATTAATTACTTTTCTACTGTTGGGGGGGGGGAAATCCCCAATAAAAGCAACTTAAGGAAGCATGGGTTGGCTTTAGCTCACAATTTAGAAGTACAGGCTGTCTTTACATCATGGAGAAGAACTTAAGGTGGCTGGTCACAATCATGTCTGCGTTCAGGAAGCAGAGCGAGGTGAATGCTGGTACTCAGTGGAGCCATCCAGACTACAAACGCCATCCCAGCCCTCAAGATCTCCCTTCTGCATTCCATTTCTCTGCATAGACACACAAACTACGCCATCATCACTCACAAGACAAGCTGGGAGCTGAGCCCTGTGCCTGCAGACTGTCCTACGGAACCAGCCGGAATGGATGCTATCATCAACAACCAGTGCACTAGAGCGACACCTACATCCAGAGCAGGTACCCTAACAGACGGCACAACCTCCAGACAGATGCACATCCCACCTTCCCGAGAGAAGAAGCTAGTGGTGGCTGAGCCACACACATGTATCCACATCTGACCTGTGGAATTTAGAGTGGCCTGTAATCACCATAGCAACTACCACCACACAGCATGGCGAACAAGGAGCAGGTGATAGAAAGCAGGAATGGGGCCACCTTCTGGAACTGTGCCACCCACTCTGGTGCTCACCACAGGAGGCTACAGAGAATTGGTCTGAATTGAGACAACTGCTATGTGATATAGATAACATACACACACACACACACACACACACACACACACACACACACACACACACAGAGGCATCTGGTGAGATGCCTAGGAGATGGCTCATTGGGTAAAGTGCTAGAACCAATATAAAAGCCCAGGGGTCAGGCAGCCCTCCTGTAACCCCAGAGTGGAGCAAGCCAGCTGCTCAGACTAATCAAAATGGTGAGCTCCAGGTTCAGAGAGAGACCCTGCCTCAACACATACAGTGGAGGGCAACTGACACCTGACAACCCCAAGTGTCCACACACCCACACATGCTCACACGCTAGAAAGAAGGCTCAGCTGGTAAAATACTAGCTATACAAGGGTGAGGAGCTGAGCTTGGTTCTCAGAATATGCACATACAAAGCCAGGCACCGTGGCAAGTGCTTGTCATCCAGTGCTGGGGAGGCAGAAATAGAGGGGTCTGTGAGCACTGCTGGCCAGCCAGCCCAGCCAATTAAGTGAGCTCCATGCTCAGTGAAAGACCCTGTCTCCAAAGTAGAAATATTTCAGATTGGTAGATTTGATCAAAAACTATAATTAACATTTTTATATGTTCAGAGAAATGTTGAAGAAAGCCAAACCTTTTATAGATAGTTTTTAAAAAAATCACTGTAGTTAATTTTGCTAATTTAACCTGCTGGTTGTTACTCTGTAACAACTTGTGTAAATGCTAAATTTTGAAAGTGTTATCATTTTGCTTAGATGTAAAATTCCACATGTATTAAAATGTAAGAAGTTTTTGTTAACAAAATTTAATTATATTTATTTAAAAAATAAAGTGGTGTGGGGTGGGGTGGTGGTGGCACACTCCTTTAATCCCAGCACTCAGGAGGCAGAGACAGGTGGATCTCTGAGTTCGGGATCCTGAGTTTGAGCCTGGTCTACAGAGTGAGTTCCAAGACAGCCAGGGCTACACAGAGAAACCCAGTCTCAAAACCCAAATAAATATTTTTTTTTTAAAGATGAGGTAAAGAGCAACTGATGAAGACACCTGACTTCATCTCCTAGGTGTCTCTCTCTCTCTCTCTCTCTCTCTCTCTCTCTCTCTCTCTCTCTCTCTCTCTCTCTCTCTCTCTCACACACACACACACACACACACACACACACAGAGAGAGAGAGAGAGGGGGGGGGGCTAGGTATGATAACACATGTCTGTAATCCCAGCACTAAGAAGGCAGAGGAAGAAGGATACTGGGTTTCATGCCATCATGGGTTAAAAAGTTAGACTCCTGTCTCAAAAACAAATAAAATCAGTGGATTTTGAAGAGTCATAGAAAAAACAATATTGTAAAATGTCTCATTAATGGAACTGGAGAGAAGATGGCTCAGTGGTTAAGAGCACTTGCTACTCTTGCAGAGGACCCAGTCTTGGTTCCCAGCACCTACACGGTAGATCACAACCATTTACAACTCCACTTCCGAGGGATCTTCTGACCTCCATGGGCACCAGGCATGCATGTGGTTCACAGGCACACATGCAGACAAAAGACTCATATACATAAAATAAATAAAGCTTACTAAAGATTTTTAAATGTCTCAAGGCTGAAGAGTTGGTACAATGGTTAATAGCATTTGCTGCTCTTGCAGAATCCCTGGTTCAATTCCCAGCACTCACATAATGGCTCATAACCATCTGTAACTAGTCTCAGTATATCTGATACCCTCTTCTGACCTCAGCAGGCACCAGGCATGCACATGGCGCACATACATACACACAGGAAAAGCACTCATACATACAAAATAATAAAATAATTTTTGTTTAATGCTTCATTAATTATAGTGTATATATATATATATATATATATCAACACTTTAGCCATACTGAATTAAATATAACATATTTAGTTTCATCCATTACTTCTTACCTTGTTCTAAATGTGTTAACTAGCAGTTTTTAAGCAGCACACATGGCCTGCACTGGGATCATCTGAACACCACTGGCACAGAAGCAGCTGCATGTGGCTTCAACAGGATGGAAGACAGGGAAGTGGATGAGGACAGGGAGGTGGTTCAGCTCTGTGGCCCACTTTTAACTGGGTTCCCTGTCCTCTGTTGAGTTTTGAAGCTTCTTGTTTTGGATACAGGTCCTTTGTCAGCTGTATTTTGTCAACATTCTCTCCCAGCCTGGAGCTTATCTTTTCTCTAGCTATTAATCAAAAGGTTTGGGGTACAAGGTGACTAGGGACAACTGTCTGATGCCATTCCCCAAAGAGCCTGGTGACATTGCCTGGTCCCTCAAGATCACTTTATGGATCAGTAAAATGGGTACGAGTCACAGGCTGGTAGTGATGGCTGAACACTACTGGAGAATATGTGTACACACCACCTGGTTACAGGTGCCCAGAGGGAGGCTGGCACACAGCAGCTGTTCCATCAACACTTTCGGCGTGCCCCAGTCAGTCCTGGTGTGGGCATTGCTGTGGCACACCCTTTCCATGCTCTTCTCATGGACTGCTGATGAGATGGCAGACAGAGGAGCTGGGGGGCAGTTAGGAAACAGGGAGACATCTTGGATCACACAGATGTGAGGTGCATATGATCACTAAGCACAGACACCCTGGGCTGAAGCACCAAGTGTGACATGGGGCAGGTCTATGCCACACTTCCCCCTGTAACATCCAAAGTTGAACACATACTGAGCAAACAAAAGTAAGCTGCTGGGGCTGAGGGTATAGCTCAACGTTAGAGCAGCTGCCAACCGAAAGACCCCCAGTTCCGTCCCTAGACACACACACACACACACACACACACACACACACACACACACACAGATTCTTTTGTCCTAAAAAAGCAGGTGTAAGGGCTGGATATTGCTCAGAAGCAGAGCATTTGCCTGGCAAATGTAAGACTGAGCCCAACTCCCAGCACTGAACAAAAGAAGAAAGCGAGGCGGGTAAAGACGAGAACTACTCTAGACCCCAGCAAGGACCCACATTCTGTGTCAGAGGACAACCTCTGCCCTTGGTCCTGGCCTTCCCTCTTGAAGAGTCTCTTGTTCTCTGCGCACCCTGAGGCTAGACTGTGGGTGAGCTTCTGGGGATTCTCCTGTCCTCACCTCCCATCTCACCGCAGGAACACTGGGAAAACAGGCTACTGTGCCCAGCGGGTGCTGGGGACCAAGCTCGGCTCCTCATGTTTGTGTAGCAAGCGCTTTACCCACTGAGGCATCTCCCCAGCCCAGAAGTCATGTTTCATTGTTCCATGTTCAGGTCCATGCACTTGGTGCTCACCTTTCCGGAATATTTGCACCAACTCCATCGATAGGACCATGTCTGTGCAAGATGGCTGTGCTGGGGCCCAGGAAGGTTAAAGTAAAAACATGATCTCCCCACTGTAAGCAGTAGTTAGTCATAGACTGCTTGTTCAAAGTCATATAATAATTTCACTTAGGGGGCACACAGGACTCAGGATTGAACCACCACCCAACCCTCCAGGGCTCAGAACATGCTAGGAAAGCACTGTGCCACTGAGCGACATCTCCAGCCCTTTTTAAAATGTATCTGTATAAAGGAGTGTGGTGCATGCTTAGTGGGGGGAGGGGGGTTGGGGGTGCTTGTCTGTGAAGATTCATGATGCTAGGATGTGTTCTTTAGTAGCTTCTCCCCCTTATTTTTTTTCCTTTCTTTTGAGTCAAGTTCTCTCACTGAGCCGGCCTAGCCCTCATAATTTTTTAGATAGGCTATCACTCAGCTCTCCAGGCTGGCCTTGAACTCACTCTGTAGCCCAGGCAAGCCTGACCTGGTGAGCCTCCTGCCTCAGCCTTCTGGGTAGCTGGGATGACAGATTGACAGGCTTGGTGGCAAGTCTAGCTACTAGAACAAAGTGTACTTACAACAGAACAACCAACAGCCATCAGTGAAATGCAAGTCAGAACCACAGGAGGACACAGCATCACCCTCCGAGGACAGCTATCATCAAAAATAAGTTAGTAGCAAGGGCTAGCAAGGATGTGGTGAAGTTGGAACCCCCAGACATAGCTAAAGAGAAGGCAAAACGGATGACTGCTCTGAAAAGTTGCGTGAAGTATGGCTTAAATGATTCAAGCAGGTTACGAATGGAGTAGCAATTCTACTCTTAAGTATGAGGCCAAGAGAAGCAAAAACATATAAATTCACGTTGAACTTGAACACATGTGTCTGCATCAGCATCACTCCCGGTGACCCAAAACAGGAAATGGCCTGCATGTCCATCAACTGCTGAATGAATGGGTAACACATGGTCCACAGCGGGGAACAGTATTCAGCTTTGAAAGGGAAGAGATGCAGGCTATAGAGGGAATGGGTTCAGGAGCATGGTGCTAAGTCAAAGAAGCCAGACGAGAAAGGTCACATGTTGGATGATTTCCTTATGTGAAACATCCACCGTGGGTAGACACATTAGAAAGACCTGTGGCCAAGACAGAGAAGGAGAAGTGACAGCAGAGGTATGGGGTTTCAAGAGGAAGGGATTAAAAATATTCTAAAATTGACTACGGTCATGTCTGCAGAACTCTGGACTCACTACCAGATGCTGAACTGTACACTGACGAGTGAGTCACATGGTACAGGATGAAGTCTCCGTGAGGCTTTTTGTTTTAAGAAATGAAAATGAAAAAAAAAAGAAAAGAGAGAGAGAGAGCATGATGTTGAAAGGGACATGGTGGGAGAGGCCTCGAAGGAATAAGACCGGGGATAAGGGTAGTTATGATCAAAATGCACTGTATATATGTAAGAAAAAATAGGATCAATAAAAATCTATAGATTCCTCTAGCAAAAACACAGTGGGGTTGGCAAGATGACTCATCAGGTAGTCACTGGCTGCGAAGCCTGCAGACCTGAGTTCAATTCCCAGGACCCACTAAAGTGGAAAGAGAAAAATGACTTCCCTAATTTATTCTCTGATCTCCATATGAGCACCTTGGCACCTACACACATGCATGTGTGAGTGCACTCATGCAGGCACACACACACACACGCACACGCACACACACACACGCGCGTGCGCGCGCACGTATAATAAGTTAATGTAAAAAAAAAAGTTCAGTGGTAGTTTGAGGGACAAGGAAGACACTGAGCCTGAGGGGGAGGCAGGAGGGGGCTGGTCCAACAGCGTACAGCTATTCAGCTTCTCCTGGGAGCTACTGGGGCCAAAGCTATAAGAACAAACAAGTAACCATCCACTCCAGTCAGCTCTGCTTGGCGACTCTGCACAGCCCTGACGTTGGAACCATGTCCCCTTCAGAAAGTCACTCTAGCTTTGCTCTGTGTGTGTGCTCACACCTATAGTATCCTTACTCTGTGTGTGTG
>CABHPR010135579.1:4318-17378 GCA_902168415.1 Peromyscus melanophrys | reverse complement strand
TGTGCTCACACCTATAGTATCCTTACTCTGTGTGTGTGCTCACACCTGTGGTATCCTTACTCTGTGTGTGTGTTCACACCTATAGTATCCTTACTCTGTGTGTGTGCTCACACCTATAGTATCCTTACTCTGTGTGTGTGCTCACACCTGTGGTATTCTTACTCTGTGTGTGTGCTCACACCTATGGTATCCTTACTCTGTATGTGTGTGCTCACACCTGTGGTATCCTTACTCTGTGTGTGTGCTCACACCTGTGGTATCCTTACTCTGTGTGTGTGCTCACACCTGTGGTATCCTTACTCTGTGTGTGTGCTTACACCTGTGGTATCCTTACTCTGTGTGTGTGCTCACACCTGTGGTATTCTTACTCTGTGTGTGTGCTCACACCATTCTCTGTGTGTGCTCACATCCATGGTATTGTCTTAATCTCTGTTTTGCTGCTGGGATGAAAGGCACCTCAGGGGAGGATGGGTTTGCTTTAGCTTACAGATCCCGGTCATGGTCCCTCCATGTGAGGACATCTTAGCTCCAGACAGACTGGGCTCACTCTCCTTTTCATTCAGGGCTGGGCCCAGCCTATGAAAGGTGCCACCCACCTTCAGAGAAGGCCTTTCCCCTCAATTAGCCCAATTAAGAAAATGCCCTCAGGCCAGCCTACCACAG
Source organism: Peromyscus melanophrys (assembly GCA_902168415.1). Taxonomy (NCBI): domain Eukaryota; kingdom Metazoa; phylum Chordata; class Mammalia; order Rodentia; family Cricetidae; genus Peromyscus; species Peromyscus melanophrys. Next base: position 16,715 of record CABHPR010135579.1, on the reverse strand, counting down.
ACCTCCTACAGACCCCTCATTGAGATGCCCTTCCCAGGTAGCTCCAGATGACAAGTTGACAACTAAAACTACCCCCAGGGGCCAGTGATATGGCTCAGCAGGTAAAGGGACCTGCCACTAAGCCTGAGGACCTAAGTTTGATCCCAGTGGAAGGAGAAAACAGATTCCCAAGTCATCTTCTGACCTCTTCACAAGTGCCATGGCATGTTTGCATGTACATACACAAATAAATAAAAATGTGATGAAAAAGAACCTTGTAAAACTAGCCATCACACATGCCCACGTATGTACAGTTAGACATGCAAATGTGTGCCTGTCAAAGCCAGATGTCAAATTCAGGTGTTGTTCCTCAGGAACCACCCACCTTGTTCCTTTAAGCCATGATCTCTCACCTGGAGAGATGGGAAGCTGGTCAGCAAGCCCCAGGAATCCATCTGTATTCCACTCCCCAGTGGTAGGATTTCAAACATGTACCAGCCACACCCAGCTGTTTTACTTAGGTTCTGAGGATCGAACTTAAGTCCTCATGCCTGCACCCCCCTGGGACAGCCTGACTTCCTTCCACATCAGATCTCTCCCAGTGAGGAGACTGGGAAGGCATCTATTGACCAGGCCTGACTTGTGGATTAAAAGAAAGGACGGGCTGGCAGCCTCAGTCACAGGAAAGGCTCCAAAGCTTTCCCACCCTCATACCATCAGGCTGATGCCGAGGCAGGCTCCACACACAACCCTCCAGCCAAGTGGAGCCTGCTCAGTCCTGCGGTTTGGAGGCCTGGGCCAGAACAAACACCCTGGGGGCGGGAAGGAAACGCCAGGCACTGCCACACTTGACTGCAGCACACACGGTTTCTGCTGCTCAATAGTAGGCCTCTAAAAGTGGAAGTCTGCCCTGGCCAGGAGGAGGAGGGGGATGATGGATGTAGAAGGTACGAGGCTCCTGGGAAAAACTAACCACACGGTGCCCAAGCCCACCACACAGCTGTGTTTAGAAATCTATCCTATGAAAAACACAGGAAATTTGCCTAAGTTTAGCTATTAAAAAAAAAAAAAAAAGTTCCCAGAATCAACATTTGACATAGGAAAACATGAGACTACATAATATTCAAAAAGTAGGACACTGGTTTAAGTAGCAAACCTAAAAACTAGACTCATTTCAAACAACATGGAAGATAGACCGGCACAGGGCAGATTTTCACAACCAGAAGCTGAAAGGCCAGGTCTATCACATGAATTTGTAGAGTGAAATATGTTTAAATAAAGTACTGGGGAGCTGGGAGATCGCTCAACAGACAGAGCACTCATCACACAATCTCAAGGACCTGAGTTCGGATCCCCAGCAAACAACATTAAAAAAAAAAAAGATGGTTTGGAATGCACACCTGTAATGCCTCGGCCAGGGAGATGGAGACTGGAGGATCCCTGGGGCTCACAGGAAGCCAGCCTAGCCGAGTCAGCTAAATTCAATGAGAATAATTAAGGACCTGAAGTCCCCTGACCTCCACACACATGTGCATGTGCACACACAAGAACTTAAAAGATTTATGACTAAAGCTTTTAATATCAACACAAACAAAATCCTCAGACACAGAACAAAATGCAAGTTGTTTAAGGGCTACCTATTACCCAGGGCTTTTTTGTAGCAAGACAAAATATATGTTTATGGTAGATTAAATTTTTGTTTTGTTGAGATGGAATGTTACCACGTAGCACTGGTTGACCTGATACTGTGTAACCCAGGCTGGCCTAGTACTTCATATGTAGACCAGGCTGGCCTTACACTTGCAGTGATCCTCCTGCCTCTGCTTCCCAAGAGCTGGGATTACAGATGTGCAAATGATCACTACTGAATCACCATACTAATTTCTTTAGGCAGGGAGAGGGTGGGATGTATGCAAGACCTAGCTGTATTTTTATAAATATAGACTTCATAAAAATAGAAAAGGCAGCCGGTTGGTGGTGGCGCAGGCCTTTAATCCCAGTACTCGGGAGGCAGAACCAGGTGGATCTCTGTGAGTTTGAGGCCAGCCTGGGATACAGAGCGAGATCCAGGGCAGGCACCAAAACAACACAGAGAAACCCTATCTCAAAAAAATAGAAAAGGCTCAAAGCCAGCATTTCAACTCACCCACACTGGTTAAGTGAACGTATTAGTTCCCGTTCTGATATAACACAGAGCTTAAGACAACTCGAATTCATCATCTCACAGTTCTGAGCAGGACCAGTTCTTTGAGAAGGCTCAAAAACTAGCTCCCTTGACTGTTCCAGTTTCTAGAAATTGCCTGCATTCCTGGGCTTGTGGCCCCTTTCTTCAAAGCCAACAAAATACCCCATGCTTCTCTCTCTCTCAGACTTTGACCTTCACACCTCTGTGAACCTTTGTGATTAGATCAGACCTAGCTCCCTCATCCAGGATCATTGTCCCATCCCAAGATTCTTCACAGAATCACCTCTGCAAAGAGCCTTCCGACAGGTAGGGTATGGTAATATTTTATTAATATGGTGTTATTTTATTTGTATTGAAATATGATTTTATTTGTATGTTAATAAATAAAGTTGCCTGGGGGTCAGAGCTAATAGCAAGCCATAGCAGAAGCTGGGCGGTGGTGGTGCACACCTTTAATCCCAGCACTTGGGAGGCAGAGCTAGGCAGATCTCTGTGTATTGAAGGATACAGCCAGCATGGAGACACACGACTTTAATCTCAATACCAACCATAGAAGACCTGGAGGTCTGTACAAACAGGCAGTGACGAGGAGGTCATGTGGTTGGGTTTACAACCAATGAGAAGGCAGAACAGAAAGTCAATAAAAGGACAAACAGACAGGAAGTAGCTCTCTTGCTGAAGAGGACAGCAGCAGCAGTGAAGGGTAAGGTTTTTAGCTCTTAGCTCTGACCTCTTGGGCTTTCATCTCTGCATTGGCTCTGTGTTTCTTATTTAACAAGACGTTACATCTACAGTAGGGCAACACATTCAAAGGTCCCAGGGCTTAAAACCTGAGAGTCAAAAAAAAAAAAAAAAAAAAAAAACACCTGAGTGTCTTCTGGGAGAAGCTTTGCAGATTTACTGCTATAACCTGAACAGCATCTGGTCATTCACCTTGCATGCCCAGGGTCACACATCAACCACTACCTCATGATGTGGGACATAGCTAACTCCCCTATAATTCCCAACATCCTGCAGGTGGGCATCATAACGTCCCATTTTACAGATGGGAACCAAATCTCCTAAACTGTAAGGCCGAGACTTAAAGGCAGGCAACCAGATCCTGACAATCTCTCCTTTTCTTCCTGCACACTAGGAATCAGATCTAGGACCCTATATGTGCAAGGCCAGTGCTCAATCACTGACCAATATCCCAGCAACTCTGTGTTCCCTGTTTCACATCATTTATTTTGTGTGCACATCTGTGCACACAAGTGGAGGTCAGAGGGCAAGCCGAGAAAGCTTGTTCTCTCCTCCCACCACATGGGTCCCAGAGATCGAACTCATGTAGTCAGGCTTGACAGCAATCCCTTACCCACTAAGCCATCTTGCCAGCCCAAGCTGTGCCTCTGCCCCAACACACACCTTTTTCAACTTTTTCCTTTGAGGCATGGCCTTGCTATGTTACCCAGGCCGACCTTGCATTTACTATGTCTTTCTTTTTTTTTTTTCTTTTTTTTTTTTCTTGTTTTCTTTTGAAGGGAGGGGAAGAAAGGTCTCTTGTAGCCCAGGCTGCCTGAAGAACTCCCTGTGTAGCTAATCAGGAACTCCTGATTCTCTGGCCTCCATCTCCCAAGTGCTGGGATTTCAGGTATGAGCCACCATACCCAGCTCTGAACTCACTCTGTGGTCAGGCAGACCTAGACCCTAGGATCCTCCTGCCTCAACCTCCTGAGCAGCTGGGACAACAGGCCAAAGGGAGAGGCCCATGCCTTCAGGTCCAGCTAAGCCCTTGCCCCACAGCATGGAGCATCTGCCACATTATCCTCAATCTCTGTCTCAGTATTTAAATTAGTTCATAATTATGTAACTGTCGTCAAATGGCAGGAATAGAAAAGGGCAGATCGCGAGTATATCATAAAAGACAGCATTTTGTAAAAACATATCCAGATCTCACATTATTCAAACAAAACCAAACAAAAACCCAGGAGGAAGTACTGGCATCTCAACACACTTCTCCCAAGTAGAAGAACTGAGTGACTGTCACCGAGTTGTAGTTTTAAATGCTTCTACTGATGAATTCATCCACAGTGAACTTCTCCACAGTGGGGGAGGCGGGGAGGGAGGGCTTTGTTTCGTTTACGGACGGCTCTGAGCTCACTTCCACAGCAAACCCTCAGGACACCTGGCCGGTACTTCTTGCTACCTCAAGGACACGGGTCTGCATGACTCTCCAGGGGCTGAGGCTGGCAGCAGCTCAGGCTGTGGATGCTGCAGGGACCTGTTGCTGCAGGGAAGGCACCCACCCCGCCTCCCCTCCTCCTCCCCTCATGGAGTTGGGGTGCTGGCTTGCCCCTCCTCCTCCTGCTAAGGCAATGTTGCTACTTTCTTTTCTACAGATTACTAAGTTCCCATTTTCTTTTTTCTCAGCACAGAATCCTTCACATGAGCACTTCACCCCCCAAAATGTACACCCACCCATGACCACCAGCATGACTTAGAGGTGCAAGCTGCAGCTCCCGGCTTCTTCTCATGGGTGCAGAGATGTGTGCTGAACTGACACCACTCAGAGATGTTTGCAGAACCATGCACTCACTGCCTGTGCACACCACTTCTGTAAGCCTAGAACAGCCCAGGTCCCCAGCCTGTGGAAGGAGGAAGCCAAGGAGCCAGGCTGCCCTGCACACAGCCTCACATCCTGGGTCCACACTAGCAGGACCCTCACCTTGGCCACAGCACAGCAGAAGGCAGACCCCACCAACAAGCGCGGGCCACCCCTGAGGTCCCCTCAGTATCTCTTGCATTGGCACCTGCTAGTGGCACTATTAGGGGGTATGGCCTTGTTGGAGGACGTGTGTCACTGTGGGGATGGGCTTTGAGGTCTCTTTTGCTAAAGGGTCCCTCAATATGGCAGTCAGTCAACTTCCTGGTACCTTCTGGTCAAGATGCAGCACTCTCAGCTCCAGCACCACGCCTGCCTGCACGCCTCCATGTCCTGTCATGATAATAATGGACTGAACCTCTGAAACTGTAAGTGAGCCACCCTGGTTAAATGTTTTCTTTTTAAGAGTTGCCGTGGTCATGGTGACTCTTCATAGCAATAAAACCCAGCCTGATCTCTTTTTTTTGATATATAATTTATTATTTTATGTTCACTGGTATTTTGCCTATATGGATGACTGTGTGAGGGTGTCAGAAGCTCTGGAACTGGAGTTATAGACAGTTGTGAGCTGCCATGTGAGCTCTAAGAATGGAACCCAGGTCCTCTTGAAAAGCAACCAGTGCTCTTAATCACTGAACCATCTCTCCAGGCCCTGATATTTTATTTTTTTCAATTTTATTAGTTTTTTATTGAAAATGGATTTTTTTTTTCCATACAATATATTCTGATTACAGTTTCCCCTCCCCTAACTCCTCCCAGATCCTACCTACCCACTCAAATTCACACCCTTTCTTCCTTTAATTAGAAAACAAACAGGCGGCCCAGGTGGTGGCGCACGCCTTTGATCCCAGCACTCGGGAGGCAGAGGCAGGCAGATCTCTGTGAGTTCGAGGCCAGCCTGGTCTACAAAGTGAGTTCCAGGACAGGCTCCAAAGCTATACAGAGAAACCCTGTCTCGAAGGGAAAAAAAAGAAAGAAAACAAACAGGCATCTTTTTTAAGGAATTAATTAATATTAATTAACATAAAATAAAAACAAACCAGAATAGGACAAAACAAACAAACATAAAAAAGATCAAAAGAAGCCGAGTAGTGGTGGCACGTGCCATTAATCCTAGCACTCAGGAGGCAGAGCCAGGCGGATCTCTGTGAGTTCAAGGCCAGCCTGGTCTACAGAGTGAGATCCAGGACAGGCACCAAAACTACATGGAGAAACCCTGTCTCAAAAACAAACAAACAAACAAAAAAGATCAAAAGAAAAAGCACAAGAAATACATACGTACACAAAACCACACATATTCATACATACAAAAAAATCCATAAAACCAAGTCAGAAAACATAATATATAAGCAAAAGACCTATAAGGTTAAAAAAAAAAAAAAAAAAAAAAAAAAAGCCCAGATAAAGCATTAAGAAACAAACAATATCATTGAGTTCATTTTGTGTTGAACATCTACTGCTGGGTATGGGGCTTGCCCTTATGTGTGGTTTTTATACCCAGTGAGATTCTGTTGGAGAAAGCTGATTTTTCCTTCGTGAGTGCTTACCAATTGGGGGTAGCTTCCTGGTTAGGGATGGGGGTTTATGTCCACTTCCGCTCTCAGCCCTGCGACCCCATCTGGCTTGGACCTATGCAGGCCCTGTACATGCTGCCAGTCTCTGTGCGTTTGTATGTGTGGCAGTCCTCTTGTGTCTAGGAGGCCTTGTTGTTTCTGCATGTCCTCCATCCCCAATGGCTCCTGCAATCTCTCTGTCTTCTATTCTGCAGAGTTCCCTGAGCCCTCAGGGGAAGGATTTGATGGAGACGTTCCATTTAGGACTGAGTGTTCCAAGGTCCTCGCTCTTTGCACACTGACCAGTTGTGAGTCTCTGTATTTGTTCCCATCTGCTGCAGGAGGAAGATTCTCTGATGATGGCTGAGCAAGACACTGATCTATGAGTACAGCAGAATGCTGTTAGGGGTCTTTTTTTTTCTGTATTCCTTTAACAGAACAGTAGTTTTTATTTCTCCTAGGTCACGGCCTGTCTAGTCTCAGGCCCTTGGCCACCTAGGCAGTGTCAAGCATGGGTTTCCTCTCATGGAGTGGCCTTAAATCCAACCAGACAATGGTTGGTTGCTCCCACGACGTCTGTGCCGCTATTGCACTGGCGTATCTTGTAGACAGATCACCACTGTAGATCAAAGGATTTGAAGCTGGGTCGATGTTTGCCTTTCTCCTCTGGTAGCATGCAGAGTACCTTCCAGTACCATGGACACTAGTCAGTAGGGCTGGAGACTCTAGGTAGGCACCAGTTCAATGTCTCCATGTTCAATGAGTTATATAGGTGTTGTCTTTAGCAACCGTGCCTGGCCGTCTGTTTGTGGGAAGTTACCAGTAGCCTTGTTACAGCCCACTCTTCTGGAGGCTATGGTGATATTTTATTTGTGCTGAAATGTGATTTTATTTATATGTTAATAAATAAAAGTGCCTGGGGGTCACAGCTAATAGCAAGCCGTAGCAGAAGTCTGGCAGTGGTAGCGCACGCCCTTAATCCTGATCACATGACAGGCAGATCTCTGTGTGTTCAAGGACACCACCAGCTTGGAGACACACGCCTTTAATCTCAATACCAACCATAGAAGACCTGGAGGTCTGTATAGACAGGCAGTGACGTGGAGGTCATGTGGTTGGGTTTACAACCAATGAGAAGGCAGAACAGAAAGTCAATAAAAAGACAGACATACAGGAAGCAGGCCTCTTTCTCAGGGGAAGGACAGCAGTGGCAGTGGGTGGTAAGAAGGCGGTTTTAGTCTCAGTTCTTAGCTACTGCTCTGACCTCTTGGGCTTTTAACTCTGCATTTGGCTCTGTGTTTCTTATTTAATAAGACTGTTACATCTACAGGAGGCCTTTTCTCAACGGAGGTCCCCTCCTCTCAGACGACTCTAGCTTTTGTCAAATTGACATAAAACTAGCCAGCACAACATTCAAGGCTGGGCTTCAGGAAGAAGCAGGATCCATGAAAACCTCTCTTTCTTCTCTTGACCAGCAGTCCATCTGCACACTTGGTTCCCTCTCAGCCATCCAGTCTCCCCACATTTCCAGAGTACAATCTGGAGTCCCCTTCCCCTTGGTGCAACCAGCACTCGACAGAGTAAGGTCACCATTCTGGGTCCAAGCTGGGAACCCTTATGCTGCATGCAGAATGAAAGCATACTTAAGCATAGTGAGGAGACAGTGACAATATTGACCAGAAAAATCTGAGACTACCAGTCTATCCTTGCACTGAATGGCATGTCACCTGGTCCCCCAGGACTTAATCTCCTCACCCATAAAATGGGTATAATTCCCAATGTTTAATCACCATGAAGACTGAACAATTTGTGGTACACAGCACACAGCGAGCATTATTAGACTGCTCTTACCAACATCATCACCACCATCATTGTCACCAACACCATCACAACTGGCACCATCATCCTTATTACCACAGGTCTCTTCGACCACCTCCACCACCACCACCACCACCACCACCATCACAGTCATCACCATCATCAGCACCACCAACACCACCATCATCACAATCAGCATCATTGTCACTGGCTAAGTACCACTGCCAAATGCCTCAGGCCAGGCCACAAGGAATAGAACAACTGAGTCCTCTCCAGATCTGACCCCCAATCTGCACATTTGCGTCTGTGGCTCCTACAGTTCCTTCTTCAATCCACCATCATTGCTGGCCAGCTGGCAAATCCCACCCCTCACTCTCCACACAAGGCAGCCTTTCTGCTGTAGCTCGTCTGCTGTAAGGCCTTCCCCTGGTCACCACTGGGTTCCCACTGGGTCCTTCACCAGCCAGACAGCACCTTTCCTGCCGTTACCAAGTACAAAACCCAGCAGTGGCACTCAATCACACAGTCCTGACACAGCTCCTCTCTGCCTCGCCTTCTCTTCTGAGCAAAAACTCCATCTCTCCTCTTTCTCTTCCCCCCCCTTCCCCTCCTCCCTCCCCTCTCCTCTTCCCCTTTCTCTTCAGCAGAATCCATACTCAGTCTGATGGCAAATAGGAACAGGAGAAAAACTCCTACAGACATTTCCAAAGAAAAGTGCTGAGACCCATGACACTCCACAGCTTGAAGTAAAGCCAGCATGTAACCTCAGAGCATCATGTCACCGAAACCCCGCTAACACACTGTAACACCAGACAGCTCTTTGTGAGAGGCTGTCCTGTTCCCTGATATCTCTGCACTGGATGTCAGTGGTACCCTGGCTCTAGACATGGTCACATGCTCTTGGGGTGAGGGGGAGCCAAACCACTCTAGCTGTAAACCAGTCACCCCCCTAGGTGGCAGGACTAGGTACCTCAGCAGGCCGACAAGTGGGTCGTCATGCCTACTGTTGATGGTTCATCTTCAGGGTTAACTTGACAAGACTTGCCTTACTACTCTAGGAACAGACTCCTGACATATCTGTGAGGAGGTTTCTAGACTGAGGTAACTGAGTGGGAAGATGCATCGGAACTGTGGGCGGCACCACCCCATGTGCTGAGGTCCCAGACTGAATATACAGGAGGAGGTAAGCTGAGCACCAGCGTTCATCTCTTTCCGTTTCCTGGCTAAAGATGCAGTGTAACTGACTGCCTCACGCTCCTGCTGCCGAGCCTTCCCCGCCATGACTGTCTGCATCCTCAAACTACGCACCAAAATAAATCCTTCCTTTTTAAATTGCTTCTGGTCAGGTATTCTGTTCCAGTAGAGAGAAAAATAAGTGGTGATTTGAATAAGAATGGCTCCCCTAACTAGGGGAGGAAGGGAAGGGAGTGTGGCACAGGCCTTTAATCCCAGCGCCTGGGAGGCAGAGGCAGGTGGAGCTACAAGAGCTCCAGACCAGCCTGGTCTACAAAGTGAGTTCCAGGACAGCCAGGGCTACAACAGAAAAACTGTCTCAAACCCCCTCCCAAAAGAATGGCCTCCATAGATTTATGTAGTTGAATGCTTAGTCACCAGGGAGTGGTACTCGTTGATAGGATTAGCGGGATTAGAAGGCGTGGCCTCCTTAGAGGAAGTACATCACTGGGGTGGGCTTTAAGGTTTTCAAAATCCCACACCCGGCCCACTGTTTCTCTCTTTCTCTCTCGCAATGGCTTCTCCAGCACCATGCCTGCCATACCTGCTGCCCTGCTCACCATCATGATAATAACGGACTAGACCTCTAAAACCGTAAGCCAGCCCCCAATTAAAGGCATGAGTTGCCGTGGCCGTCAGTGTCTCTTCACAGCAATAGAACGGTGACTAAGACAATAACTAATACATTTATCCTAAAGCCACACCCCACTTGCTAAGTCTTGTATAATATTAGTGGGACCAGCCTTGATATTATATATCCCAGGGGCTCAGGAGAGAGAACTACTAACAGCGAGGACTATTTTCGGGAAATAGAATCTCAGCACACCGAGCTCTATAGTCCACTTGCTTTAATTCCTCTGGCATAACATCCTATATACACAGCTTCAGTTCTGTTCTCATGCCTAGCTCCTTTCTTGCCTGATTTCTCTCTATACCTACCTATTGCTCCCTCCAAGTTCTATCTTAATTCTCTCGTCTTAATTCTGCCTCATCTAGGTCCTTTTCAGCTTGTTCTTACCCAGCTAGTACTTCCCCATCTGGCTCTTCCTCATCTTCCATCTCATTCCTCTAGTCCTCTCTTCTAGCCCTTCAATCTAGTTCTTCCCCATCTCAGTTTGTTCCTCTCAAGTTCTTACCCAACTAGTTCTTCCATTCTCTTTTCTCTTCTCTGTCCCTGTGCCCTGGAAGTCCTGGTATATATAATCCTTTGGCCATGTAAAGCCAGGCTTCCAGGGTCAAACGGAGGGGTGATAAGAATAGTAAGGCTGTAAGAAAGGAGGGTCTGAGCTAAATTGTATAAAGCTATTACTTAACGTCCACCTGACCTAGGTGGTCTCTCCTTGTGGAATTTACCTTAAGTTAGGAGGCTTGCATGTGGGCTGTTATCACTGTTAGTCCTTGAAAATAGCTAGGGGAGATAGCTGATTCCAGAGAAAGCCTTTCCTGAGGCTGTTCTCCAAATACCTTGAATGTGTATGTCCAGAGAGTGATCAGTCCACACTGTTAGCCTTTCTTAGGGAAAAGTCAATTGGGAAAACTATGAAGGCACACATGATTTTCATAACAGAATACAGCTGATATATAACAAGCCAAATAACACCAAAAGCTCCTTGGAATTTGGCTTCCTCTGGATGAATTCCCTGATCCCTCCAGGTAGTGACTTTGCCATAACCAGCTGAGTTCTTATGATATATTCCTGCGGCCCACAGCAGCTAAGGACCCCAAAATTACATGCCCATGAAACTCTCACGTATTCCCATTCTCTCCAGACCCCACAGTGGCCAGTAGATTCCTGCTGCCAACTGTTAACATTCTGATCCTGCCCCTTGGTGCCACCCTATGCCATGATGTAGAAGCCTATTTTTATTTATTTATTTTTATTTTTATTTATTTGTTTATTTATTTATTTATGGTTTTTTGAAACAGGGTTTCTCTGTAGTTTGGGTGCCTGTCCTGGATCTCACTCTATAGACCAGGCTGGCCTCGAACTCACAGAGATCCGCCTGGCTCTGCCTCCCGAGTGCTGGGATTAAAGGCGGGTGCCACTGCCGCCGGCTAGAAGCCTATTCTTAAGGGAAAACTCCACCCCTTCCCTTCTCTCCTCTTCTTTCCTCTCAGGAGGTGTGCACCTCTCGAACCCCTTGCCTCCCTCCCTCTTTATCCCCCCCTCCTGTCTCCCTCTTTCTGTCTTTCTCCTTCTTCATCTCTCTATTATAATAAACCATTTCCACGCAGATGCATCGTCTGAGTTGTGTATCTCCACCCGCAGCCCAGCCGCCATGCCCACATGGACTGGGCTGCCCACCAGCCTGCAGCTGCATCTGGGGGTCCCGCCACGTACAATTCCTAACACTGAGAAGCCATTAAATGAACCCTGAGTCCCCGTTAGTCCTAAGGCCTGATCCTTCCAAGGGGTCCAGAGGAGCCTCTTATCTAAGCTTTTTGTCTCTGTGGCTTTTCTGCCTCTCCACAGACACCCTCACCAATCACAGCCCGTTCAAAGTCACAGTGCCAGTTTGTCTTTTAAGTCTGGCTCCTCTGCCCACCAGAAATACCCAGGCCAGGAGGGTAGATACTTCAGCAGCCTAGGAAAGCAGAAGCAGCAATGATAGCCGCAGAAATCAGAGAAGGAGCATGTGCAGGGTTCACCAAATGCTGTGGAGCAGGGGAGCCCCTCTGATGAGGCTCCTCATGGCTAACTCCCAGCTGTAGCCTGTGCAGTTTGGCAGCAATGTCCGGGTCTACAGATAAAGCAATGCTAACACAGAAAGGTCAAGCCAACTAACAGGAAGTCAAGACACCTACTGGTCCCCAGCAGGACCCTGTGGGCTCCAGAGGATTTGCATCTAATTTAGCAATTCCGGAAGCCTTATCAGGTACCTGGCAGAGCTATCTCCAAACTAAGGTAGGTTGAGAGGAAAAGAGGCAATACATGTTCTCTCTCTCTCTCTCTCTCTCTCTCTCTCTCTCTCTCTCTCTCTCTCTCTC
>CABHPR010135577.1:0-30786 GCA_902168415.1 Peromyscus melanophrys | reverse complement strand
GTGTGTGTGTGTGTGTGTGTGTGTGTGTGTGTGTGTGTGTGTGTGTGCTGTTCCAGGGGACCTGGGTAACTTCAGTTCCAGGGAATACAGTGAATCAAATGCCCTATACTGACCTACACTGTCGCTGCACAAAATGGGGCCCTTGTGTGTGCTCAGGCACACACATACATATAGATAAATATTTTTTAAATATTGCAAATAAAATTCTATAACTTTTTAAAGAATAAATGAGTAACAGGATCAGTATATTCCTTAGAGTTCATCATATTTGATTTTTTAATATGATCTTTTCACTTTTCATGGACATTATTGTCACAACAAAATTCTACTTTTTTGTTTTTGTTGTAGTTTTGCAGTGATAACTCTTTGGGCTTAATTTTTAACTTCATATTTTGTATCAAATTTCTTTAATTGCTAGTGATACTTACCTTTGATGGGATGTTTTGTTTGTTGAGTCAGAGTCTCATGTAGCCAATGATGGCCGCTACCTTGCTATGGATAACCTTGAACTTCTGGTTCTCCCATCTCCACCTCTGGACGGCTGGGGTTACACACATGCCAACACATCCAGTTTATGCAATATGAGGATCAAACCCATAGTTTAGTGCACATTGAGCCACATCCTACGTGTTATCTGATGGGTTTTACAGGGACTATATAGGCAGTATAGCATTGAGACTTAAAGAGAGAACTTAGAAACAATTTCTCCCAATCAGTGGTGATCATTCTTTACTCTAGAATGCCTTAAGGATGGCTTTCTGACTTATCTCTTTCCTGGACAAATTACAAGATAAAGTCTCACTTTTCTTGTGTATATGGAATGTGTGGGAATTGGGAAGAAGACATTCTGAAAGATGCCAAGTCACAAGAGGCACCAACCTACTGTATCTGGTTAAAGACGCTACTTTGGTGCCTATTGTCAGCTAAAGATTAGGGAGCACATGGGCAAGTTTGTGGGAAAATGAAGTCTTGTATAAGGATGCTGATCTTCATTGTTTTTCTTTGCTACAGAAATCCCACATTGGAACGTGAGTGGCTCAAGTTCTCACTGTGTGACTATAAATTCGTATCAAGTATGAGCTGCTTTGAATCCTGAACCCCACATTCAGGATTCAAAACTTCAAGATAAGTCTGGACCCATATTTGAAGAGGTTGAGCACTGGGAGTTTTTATGTATTTGGGAGAACATGGCTTTTTCTGATAGACAGTCCCTTGTTATTTCTGGCTGCCAGCTTGAAAGGGCAGAGTTGGGGAGGACAAAGGATTTACAGTACTGAACTTTCAGTAATGTGTTGATGTCAGGAAAAGAGAAGAGCCATTTCTGATAAGAAACAAGTGTTAATTTTAAGCAGCTGTGAATGTGCTTTCTGTGATGACTCCTGCACAATAACAGCAGAGTAATTCATGGGCTGTGAGTCACGAGATTAGTGCTAGTAACCAATCCCTAAGTGAAACCAAAGAGAAAAGGAAATACTGGAGGAGGTGACAGAGGTCAGCCCTGGAATGGAACACAGAGTCCTTTACAATTCAGTGTCCTACCTCAGGTTTAGATTGGGCGGTGGCTACTTCCCCTTCAAGTCCTCATACCCCCACCACCATACTGTGAGACACTTAACAGTGCTCTTGAGAGCAGCATGGGTCAGAATTACTCCCAAATCAGAGGTTGAGAAATAGTATTGAAAATTGTGAATCATTACTGGTGTCCAGCTGAACCCAGTACATCCATTTTGATGCTTAGAGGTGTGTGTGTGTGTGTGCATTCTGATTTAAAAATTTCATCAACATTTGGCTGATACACTGATAAAACTGCTTGAGTTTATATAATTGTTTGACAGCATAATATTTTATTGTATTTATTTATTTTTATTTTATTATGCATATTTTCTGGAGAATTCTGCAATTATCTAGTATTGAGTTTAATTGGAAAGTTGAGTACTTGCTTCAGGGTTTAAGTTGGGCAGTTAGTGTTGGAGTATATGTAACTTTAAGTCCTATGCATACAGAGTATCTTTTTTCTGTTTTCTTTCTTTCTTTTTTTCTTGAGAAAAGTTTCTCTGTGTAGCCCTGGCTGTCCTGGAACTCACTTTGTAGACCAAGCTGTCCTTGAACTCACAGAGATCCACCTGCCTCTGCCTCCCAAGTGCTGGGATTAAAGACTTGTGCCACCACTGCTGGGTGAGTATCTTTATTCAAAGAATGAGCTTCACATTCTTGTTTTCCCAAAGGCAGTTAGTGAAGCAGAAAGTTGAGAACCTGGACTCATGTTCAGTTCTTCCATATGAATTTGCAATTAAGTCACTTTATCTCTTATCTTACTTATTCCACTTTCAAAACATATACATTAATTTTGACCTCCTTGTTTCCAGTGGGACTCCACTTACATATATAATGTTCTGTGATAAAACCTTAAAATATCAGAGGGAAGTGGTGTATCTAAGGCTTTGTCAAACTGCAGTGTAGTTCTCTGTGTGAATAATGGTGGAGACATTGCATAGAGTAGAGTCATGAAAATGACTATTGTTAAGCATTTTATCTTCATAAATATTCATATTTTTAAGATGTATCCATTCATATTTCGTAAGTATCCACATGCTAAGGTCTATAGTGTCTTTTTTAGATTCAGTCTCTTAGTCACAGCTTAAAAATTTCAGGATTGAGACTCAAAATGACCATGGAGGAATGGACGGGGCCAGTACTCAAAGCTATAATAATCATATATATATATATATATAATGATTTCTCTGATTTTGCATAACATTAAAATCATACTCTCTGAAAATGACACCCTAGCTGTCCTTTAAGATAAGCCAAGATGACAGGCTGCCTATGAAAATAACATCTTTCATTTATTTAAAATTTTTTAAAATTTATTTTACATAGCAACCACAGATCCTCTCTCATCCCTCCTCCTGCTCCCCGCAAGCTTCCTTCCCTAATATCCCCATCCCCTCCTCCAAAAGGGTAATGTCTCCCATGGGGAGTCAACAAAGCCTGGTACATTCAGTTGAGGTAGGACCAAGCCCCTCCCCACTACATCAAGGGTGAGCAAGGCGTCCAAGCATAGGTAATGGGCTCCAGAAAGGTCTGCTCATGTGTCAGGGATAGATCCTGATCACACTGCCAGGGACTCCTCAAATAGAGCAAGTTACACAACTGTCTCTGGTATGCAGAGGGCCTAGTCCGGTCCCATGCAGGTTCCGCAGCTGTTGGTCTAAAGTTCGTGAGTTCCTACGAGCTTGGTTCAGTTGTCTCCGTAGGTTTCCCCATCCTGATCTTGAATCCTCCCACCCTTGCTCACAGAATCCCTCTTCCCTCTCTTCAACTGGACTCCAGGAGCTCAGCCTGGTGCTTGGCTGTGGATCTCTGCATCTGCTTCCGTCAGTTACTGGATGAAGGCTCTATGATGACAGGGTATTCACCAACCTGATTACGGCAGTAGACCAGTTCAGGTAACCTACTACTGCTAGTATTCCAATCTGGAGTCATTCTTGTGGATTCCTGGGAATTTCCCTAGCACCTACTAGAAACCTAGTAAGGGTTCTCCCTTACTCCACAATGTCTCGCTCTATCAAGATATCTCTTTCATTGTTCTCCCACTCCGTCCCTCCCCCAGCTCTACCATCCCATTACCTCATGTTCTCATCCCTTAGTCCCTCCCCTCTATTGCTCACCCTCATTACCAGTTTACTCATGGAGATCTCATCTGTTTTCCCTTCCCAAAACAATCCATGTGTCCCTCTTAGGGTCCTCCTTTTTACCAAGCTTCTCTGGAGCTGTGGGTTATAGTCTGCTTATCCTTTGCTTTACATCTAGTATCCACTTATGAGTGAGTACATACCATGGTTGTCTTTCTGAGTCTGAGTTACCTCACTCAGGATATTTTCTAGTTCTATTCATTTGCCTGCAAATTTCATGATGTCTTTGTTTTTTACCACTGAGTAATACTCCATTGTGTATATGTACCACATTTTTTTTATACATTCTTCGGTTGAGGGGCAGCTAGATTGTTGCTAGGTTCTAGCTATTATGAATAATGCTGCTATGAACATAGTTGAGCAAGTGTCTTTGTGGTATGTTTGAGCATCCCTTGGGTATATGCCCAAGAGTTGTATAGCTTTTTCTTGAGGTAGATTGATTCCCAATTTTCTGAGAAGTCACCATACTGATTTTCAAAGTGGCTGTATAAGTTTGCACTCTCACCAACAGTGGAGGACTGTTCCCCTCGCTCCATATCCTCTCCAACATAAGCTGTCTTCAGTGTTTTTGATCATAGCTATTCTGACAGGTGTAAGATAGAATCTCAGAGTCGTTTTGATTTGCATTTCCCTGATGACTAAGGATATTGAGAAATTCCTTAAATGTCTTTTGGCAATTTGAGATTCTTCTGTTGAGAATTACCTGTTTAGATCTGTACCCCATTTTTTAAATTGTATTATTTGGTATTTTGAGGTCTTGTTTCTTGAGTTATTTATATGTTTTGGAGATCAGCCTTCTGTCAGATGTGGGGTTGGTGAAGATCTTTTCCTATTCTGTAGGCTGCTGTTTTGTCTTATTGACTGTATCCTTTGCCTTACAGAAGTTTCTCAGTTTCAGGTGGTCCCATTTATTAAGTGTTTCTCTCAGTGTCTGTGCTACTGGTGTTATATTTATGAAGTGATCTCCTGTGCCAATGCATTCAAGACTACTTCCCACTTCCTCTTCTATCAGGTTCAGTGTAGCTGGATTTATGCTGAGGTCTTTGATCCACTTGGACTTTAGTTTTGTGCATGGCAACAGATATGGATCTATTTGCAATCTTTTATATGTTGACATCCAGTATGCCAGCACCATTTAAGTCCTTGAAGAAAGAAAGTGAAGAAGATATTAGAAAATGAAACTATCTCTGAAGCTCATGGATAGGTAGAACAAACATAATAAAAATGGCAATCTTACCAAAAGCAATTTACAGATTCAATGCAATCTCCATCAAAATCCCAACACAATTCTTCACATACATGGAAAGAATAATACTCAACTTCTTATGGAAAAACAAAAAACTCAGGATAACTAAAACAATCCTTTACAATAAAGCAACTTGTGAAGGCATCATCATCCCTGACTTCAAGCTCTACTATAGAGCTATAGTAATAAAAACAGCTTGGTATTGGCATAAAAACAGATATGTGGACCAATGCAATAAAATTGAAGACCCTGACATCAATCCACACACCTGTGAACACCTGAATTTTGACAAAGAAGCCAAAAAAAGAAAGTAGCATTTTAAATACAGAGCAGTGTGTACAAGTTCAGATAGTTGACTATAGCCTACTTCTTTAGCAAGAAAACAGAAGATAGCTCAAGCAACAAATTGCCTTCTTTCTTTAGAAAATAATCTCATTTACTGTAACCTCATACAAAGAATAGACTTGCATCTTTGAAGTAGATCTGAAAGGAGCAGACATAGGGGATCAGGAGGTCTTCATCGCTGAGATAAGTGACAGTAGTTTAGGCTATGAAACAGAATAAAGAAGAGCCATGTTAAGGTAGCAGCTGACATTTATTGAATATTGTCTGTTTAGCAGGGCATTGAAGATTATCTGTGTACTTGTGTATGATGCGAGGCCTGCCATTACCCTCATTTTGAAGATAAAAAGTCAAAGTCTGTAAAAATGTTTACAAGGTCATACACACACATGCCAGCTTTCAGACTCGGGACCTATATACAAAAGCCACTCTTAAGCAGGATGCTATGCTGCCTTTAAGAATTTAAAAATAGATTTATAATTTAGTCCTAAATTGTTTAGTAAGTGGCCCCAACATTCAAGGAGTTCTAAAATTGAAAGAAAGAACGAACAAACAAACAAACAAACAAATACATAAATACATAAATACATAAATACATAAATACATAAATAAATAAATAAATAAATAAATAAATAAATAAATAAATAAATAAATAAATAAATAATACATAGAAAACTGAGGTACAAGGCAAGGAAAACTGTCATGATAGACTGGAATAAAATCCAAGGAACAGTAGTTCAGGGCAGGGGCAAGGTGCTCTTGATAAGGGGTTTATGTTATCTCTCCTGCTTTGGCTGGTTCTGGTCAGATGCACAGTTGTAAATCAGGGTTAATATAATAGAGTCCACTCAGGAGAAGGAAGGGCACCAGGCCAGGTAGACCATTAGAGAATGGCCAAACTGGGTTAGAGTTCCAGACATAAGAGTAACTTTTTTTTTTTGTTTTGTTTTTCGAGACAGGGTTTCCCTGTGTAGCTTTGCACCTTTCCTGGAACTTACTTGGTAGCCCAGGCTGGCCTTGAACTCACGGAGATCCGCCTGGCTCTGCCTCCCGAGTGCTGGGATTAAAGGCGTGCGCCACCAACGCCCGGCAAGAGTAATTTTACTAAGATTGTTTTTTCAGCACAACAGCTTCTGCTTCTGCAGAACATGGCATCAAGTAGTGGTGACATTAGATGCCCAAGGGCTATGGAGCAGAAAGATTAATTTTCGTATGTACATACTTTGATAGGCTTGCTTCATATACATGTTATGGCCCAGTTTAAGTTGTTATTCCCTTAGTTTTTAAACTATATGTTGCATAATACTGACTGTAGATTTCATATGTAGATATTTTGTGTCAAATAGCAATGAAACAGGTTTAATGACCAAATGTGTATGTCCTTGGTACATCTTGTTCTTCCTTCCAACCCCTATTTTCTGAGAATCTCAAGCAAGACTATTAACTTTATGATACAGATAACCTGCCCTTCTTAATCTTGTGCTCCACAGCTTTACCTTATCAATTGTAATCAGGAATGACCCAGTGATCTCATTTGGACAGCCCTTTGAAGATAATTACTTTAAAACCCAACACATTGTAAAGACAGTAGGACAACTGGGGCTCCTCTTTGAGAGGTCCATACTCAGATTAAGGGTGCACCGTACTCTTCCTGGACGTCTCTGTTTCTCTTAATTTTCCTACCTAAGATCTATGCTAAAGTATCTTTAATAAACTCTAACTTTTCTTCATAATACTGGCAAGTCTTCCAGTTCTTTTCTGTATTGAAGCCATGACTCCTAGGTTTTCCTGCATCAAGATCTCTAACTTATTAATCGAATCCCCTTAAGCTGCTGAAGGTGACAATGTAGAGCTGCCTCTGTGACCTTTTTATTTGACCCATATGTTTATTAGTAACTATATTGATTGGTTTATTATAGGTTTTCTAAGTATCTCTTGGTACTGATTTTTAGTCTAATTCTTTTGCAATCGAAGATTTTATTTTGCATGGATTTGAGGGCTGGAGAGAGATGCCTGAGCAGTTAAAAGCACTTGCTGCTCTTGCAGATGACCTGGGTTTTGCTCCCAGCACTCTCATGGCAGCTCACAACCACCTGTAACTCCAGTTCCAGGGTATCCTGTAGGAAATAAGGAAGCCTTGAGATTCTGAATGGCTATGTTGTTGATATGGACATGACCTTGTCAAGGACCCTAGCCTCAGACCTAAAGGGAAATGACAAAGCCCCTTCCCCCACGCCTTGCCCCACCTGAGACTCAGAGGGAAATAGCTAAGCTTTCTCCCCGCCCCCACCCCCTGGCTCAGGGAAATGACAAAGCCTTCCTCTGGACCACGTGGATGTTGATAGTGTGTACAGAAAATGTCCACCATAGCTTTCTCCTCTAGATGTTTATGGACTGAAGACTGCTCCCTTACAGAGAGTGTTCCTGCAGGGATGAACTAACCCTGTCTCCTTGATCCAACTGCATATATAAACCCCACCTCCCCATTTATCTCTATACAGTACTCGCACTTGTTCAGATGTATGCAATAACCACTTTCACATATGGTTGATATTTAAAAAAAAATAATGATCTATGCCTATTCAAAATCAATATATGCATCCTGCAACTTTAAAGTAGAGTATGATACATCTGACTTTTGGGTTATGTGTCCAAATCTTATTCATCCTATAAGTCATTTTCTCTAATGTATAAAGATATTACATTCCAGTTTCTCACTTTGATTTTTCACTTGTTTTATTTCATCAATATCATTTAATATATAACTTTAGATCATGTTATTAGGTACATTAAAAAGAAGAATTACTATTGCTTACTATAGAGCTCAATTTTTTAATTTAATTTTATTTATTATTAGTGTGTGGGGTGTGCAGAAGCTCAAGTGTGTATGATATGTACATGAAAGTGGGCATGTGTGTGCTGAAGCACACACATGGTCAGAGGACAACTATGGAGAGTCTGTTTTCTCCTTCCACGGTGACATCTAGAGACTGAACTTTCAACAGGCTTTCAGGAAAATGCTCTTATCTGCTAAGTTTTCTTGCTGACCCAGAACTCAGTGTTTATAATTTTTAAATATACCTATTTCTAATTATGTTTTTTCCTTATTTGTCACCTTTGACTACTATAGATAAGCCTTATATGATATTGGCATATTTTCATCTAATATATACTTAAAATCTCCTAATATTATAGCAATTATAATAGTCACTTAAACTCAGTTAAATATATCCACATATGCCCTTTTCATTGTTCTTTAGTCCTTCTTGTGTCTTAGCTTCTTCCACTTGAGAGTGGAGTATTCTCCTTTATATAATGTTGATAAAACTTATCTACATAAGACGAAAAATATTCCCCCATTCTTCTTCTAAGGGACAATTTTACAGGTGGGGAACTTTGAGTGTGTGTGTGTGTGTGTGTGTGTGTGTGTGTGTGTGTGTGTGTGTGTGTTTAAACAACTTTGAAGATATCCTTCCATTTTCCTTTGGCTTCTGTGGTGGTATTGTGTTCCCCAAAATATTGTGTACCTTAATAAACTTATCTGGGGTCAGAGACGGAACAGCCACAATATGAAACAGAGGTTAGGCAGTGGTAGCATACGCCCTTAATCCTAGCATTCCAGAGACAGAAATCCCTCTGGATCTCTGTGAGTTCAAGGCCACATGGGAAACGGCCAGGCGTGGTGATACACACCTTTAATCCCAGAAAGCCAGCCTTAATCCCAGGGAGTGGTGGTAGAAAGCAGAAAGGTATATAAAGCGTGAGGACCAGAAACTAGAGGCATTTGCCCTGGAGAGGCCTTTGGCCTGGAGAAGCATTTGGCCTGGAGAAGCATTTGGCCTGGTTAAGCTTTCAGGCTTCTAGCAGCAGTTCAGCTGAGACCCATTCTGGATGAAGGCTCGGGGCATCCAGTCTGAGGAAACAAGACCAGCTGAGGATCCGGTGAGGTGAGATAGCTGTGGCTTATTCTGTCTCTCTGATCTTCCAGTGTTCACCCCAATAACTGGCCTTGGGTTTGATTTTATTAATAAGAACTTTTAAGATTCATGCTACATCTGGCGCCCAACGTTTGTGCTACGAATTCTTGAAAAGACCCGAGCTACACTCGGCCGGTTGTGGTGGCACATGCCCATAGGATTTACTGAAGGAGGGAGAGGCAGGAGGATCCCGAGTTTGAGGCCGGCCTAGGAGGCTTGGGAGAAGCTTCGGGACCATGGAGACAAAAGCTGCTGCTCCACGTTGCTGGCTTCTTCTCATCGTGTTGGTGACTACGGTGATGCTGCTACCTGGGACAAAGGATTTACTACTGCTTGTTCAGAGAAGAATTGCCAGGACCGTCGTGTTACAAGAAAGCATTGACAAAGGTCAGTTTGGAAAAGTTTGGCAGGACAAATGGTGGGGAGAAATTGCTGTGAAGATTTTCTCTTCTAGGGAAGAATGTTCATGGTTCCAAGAGACAGACATTTATCAGACTGTGATTACTCCAAACCACAGAGGAGGTAAAAAAAAAAAGAGAGACTTTGAAATCTTCAAAAAGACGACAGGATCCCACAATGATGATTCCACATGGACTATGATAAAGTCATTAAGCTGATTAACACCATGGAAAGATCGACTTTGGAGTACAAACTGTTTAGGACAATTTTGAGATGGCTAGCTGAGATGATCCAGCCTGACAGACTACTCGAGCAAGGACTTGTGACAAGCCCTGAACTTTCCTATTATGCAGAGACTAGACAAATGATACAGGACTTGACAATTAACCCAAAAATTTTCTTTTCAAGATCCCTAAAGATATCTTCACCCCTAGAAAGCAAAAAGAAAAAGAGAAAATAGATATGAGAAAGATCATTGAATCTACTCTGAGAAAAAAGATAAAGAAATAATAGGATAAATAGGTAGATCCCTGAATCTACACTGAAGAAAAAGGGGAAGATATAAAAATGACAAAAGGTAGACTACTGAATGTATTATGAAAAGAAAAAAGAGAATATGGATATGATAAGATAAAAAGGGAGATTATGGAATCTACTTTTAAAAAGGAACTACTTGTTTTCAATAAGATAAGTAATGAAAATTTTTTGGTCTGAGTTTATCAGATGTTACTGGACTGGACATTGTTAATATAGTGGACTAGACATCGTTAATGTAATCTTGACTATATGTATTGTATATACTTATTGGATAGTTTTTCTTGTATTAGCAGAATTCTAGTATTATTCTGTATTCATAATTGTATTATTGTATTATTCTGTATGTATAATTGTATTATTCTGTATGTATAATTCTTGTATTATTCTGATTGCACATAAAATGTGTTAAACAATTTTGTTAGAATATTTTGAGTACTTAAAAAGTACAAAAGCAGCCGGGCATTGGTGGTGCACGCCTTTAATCCCAGCACTCGGGAGGCAGAGGCAGGCGGATCTCTGTGAGTTCGAGGCCAGCCTGGGCTACCAAGTGAGCTCCAGGAAAGGCGCAAAGCTACACAGAGAAACCCTGTCTCGAAAAACCAAAAAAAAAAAAAAAAAGTACAGAAGCTAAAACTAGCAGTACCTGTCCAGCCTATTTCTTTTATGGCTTATGGGGCTATCTATTTATGTGTATATATTTAGAGACTCATATGACTGTCATTTTTTATGGGCAAAAAGAAAACCCTCTCTGATCTCCCAAAACATCTTTGTAAATTTCCTTCCCTAAATTATAAATTCACCTATAGAGCCTAGATCTACACGTGACACTCTGCCATTCTCCTCAGCGGGAATTTGCTGTCGAAGCTTCCTGACAAACATCTGCTAAGGATGTTTCTGATCTCACTGGTACTCTGTAAGATTTCCAGAGGTCAGCTGCCTTGCTGATCTTTGTGGGTTATGCTGCTTTTTCAGGAATGTCTCAAAGGGATCCTGCTTGAAAGAAAAGATGCCATACTGTGACAGTTTGCTGCTTATAAAGAGAACAATAATGGTCCCTGTCTTGTTCTTTTATCCAGCTTCAAACAAATGCCCTGTTTAAAAACAGAAATGGAGCAGATGAAGTCATCAACCAAAAGCCTCACCCACCACCGCCCATTTATTTTCTAGTCTAGAATGAATCTAATGATAAACACTTCCTAGAAATGTTAAGGAGAAAACCATCTACCAACACCCTAAATCTCCTATTCTCCACCTCTGAAATTGGATTGTTAGTGTCTGATGTGAGTTAGTGGAGTGTATTCAAGGATGTGCTGTTTCCCTGTTAGAAATACTGAGCTCATAATGAAAAAGAGGGAGTTGTCTAAGCCACCAAGGTTATAAAGTGCAGGGTGTCGCCACAGCCAATCTAATATTTAATATAATTTGTACTTTACCACCCATGGTGACATAGACAGGTGTCATAGCAGATGAACTCTCATGGTCACAATTAAAAAGCCAAATGTGCTATTTTCATGACAGAATAAAGAATATATATATATATATATGATAGGTTGTCTGTGAATTTATTTTTTAATTTCTCCTGAGAAATACTTTCTTAAAATTCCTAAATCTAAAATATTTATGATAAAAATTGCATGTATGAGCATCATTTAAAATTAGAGGGATCCTCTGAAAAAAGTGTGACTCAAGTGGTCCAGGGACCTGGAGTTTTGTCATAAGGTGGGAATTTCTCTCCATAATGAAGTTCAAGTGTGGTGTTCTCTGTGTGGTCAGTAGATGCTAGGTGTTCCTTTGATAAAGGGAAGGGGAATGAGCGTACTCACAGGGAGTGTGGCTTGGGAAGGTTGACACTGTGATCTCAGTGGTGCATTTTAGAAATGAAATTTAGGTCACAATCACCCAACTAAGAAGAGAATAATAGCTTATCATTTTAGAGTGGATCTCACACAGGAACCCATCCACAAGTGTAGTTAGTCATCTTGGCAAGAAGAGACTCAAAAAAGAAAATTGGTTGTCTCCCAAAAGCAGCTTGTCAGACTCTTAGACCCTGAAGAACTCACTCTCCACTCTGACTCCTGTGCCTGATCTAACCACACTGTGCATTCTCATTTCCCAGCATTGAGTTCTTCCATTTTTACTGGTCTTCAGAACAAACACATCCCCTGCTTCATCATATGTATGATGAGTTAAAATTTCCAACTGCTCAAGGATACAGTTAGGGAAGCAACTGTTTGGTGTGATGAGCAGCTTCCCAGCAGATAGAGAGGAACACAGTGACACTGAAATGGGAAAAACTGGGCCTTCTGTTACCTAACAGTCAACACTGGCTTCCATCCACCCCCTCACTCCCCCATTCCTCCATCCTCCACCCTCCAATCCCCACCCACTGCCCCAGCTTCAGTAGCTTAAACTGCAAAATAAGGTCACTTTCACATTTGATGTGGGAGCTGCCTGGGACTTTATGTTCTTTTAGGAGTTTATACAGGTGCTTAGGCTGAGTGGATAAATCTGTTCTTATTTGGGTAAAGAAATTTGTCCATTTTCTTTTTTTTCTTCTTCATTTTAATTCAGAAGTCATTTGTGTGTCTGTGGTGGGGAGTTGTTTTGTTTTTTTCCCCATTCTTCTTTGGGCTAACTAGAGAGCAAGTATCATTGACATTGTCTAAGGAATATGTTTCTTTCAGCTTTTGAGTAAGAAATACCAGAATGGCACTTGCTGCCAAGCGAGACAACCTGAGTGCAATCCCTAGGACCCACATGGTGGAAGGAGAGAACCTACTTCTACAAATTGTCCTCTGATACCCTGCCCACCTCTCAAATGCTTGTGATTGAGAAGTAATGGAAAAGCATTTTTAACTAAGCCAATTCAATTATAAATTAATTAATCTCTAATTTAGTTATATCTTGACAAACTATAATAGATGCCAGCTGAACCTCATCCAAATTTCCATGGAACTAACAATCATCTAATGCAGTGTGTTCTTGGATTGTTCTAAAATTACTGCCTTTTTTAAGTGAACCGTTGACCTTAAAATAAATCCTCTACTAATAAAACGTATTAAAGTATGTACCCAGGTGCTCAGGAAGTACATTTGAGAAAGATTCACAACACCGTGGTCCCTCAGGCTGTCTTAGACTGCCTTAAGACCTTGGCTATCACGTTGTTCCTCTAACATCAAACAGTGAACAGGAGTATAAGAAATAGTTCTGTGAATTTTTCACCTCTTTTCCTCCTTGTATTTCAGAAGCAGAGTAGTCATAGTCTTTTTTAAAGAGATTCAATTTTTAAAAAAAATTATATGTACATGTACGGATATATGCATGTGGATGCAGATGCCTATGTATATCAGAGGTGCCAGATCCCCTAAAGCTGAAGTGCAGTTGATTTTGAACCACCAAATTTAGGTTCTCTGCAAGAGCAGTGCATGCTTTAACCATTGAACCATCTTTCCAGCCCCCACATTCTTTTTTTGAATAATCCAAGTTTTAAAGAATAAACCAGTACCAAATCTTTTCATCAAATACATTGTAGTTAAGACTATGCAGTTGTTTACATAGCACAGGAAAAGAAATGAGCTGTGTACTTATCATATGCATAATAAATGTGCATAACTATTGTATGCATGGAAAAAGTAAGGGCAGTGTTGCTGTATTCATAATATTTTGGTTAATCTGTTCAAGCCCATGCACATCATTATAGGTATCATTTTCACAGAATAGTAACCATGGCCCACAGAAGTTACAGTTTCGTTTTCTACACAGCATCAAAAAGGATGAAAACGAGCTGAGGAGATGGCTTGGTATGAGATTATCTATTGTTTGTGTTTTCATGGTTGCAGCTAACTTCCTTGGGTTGGAGTTTTCCTTCTAATACTTTCTTCAGGGCTGGATTTGTGGATAGGTATTGTTTAAATCTGGTTTTGTCATGGAATATCTTGTTTTCTCCATCTATGGTTATTGAAAGTTTTGCTGGGTATGGTAACCTGGGCTGGCATCCATGGTCACTTAGTGTCTGCAAAACATCTGTCTAGGACCTTCTGGCTTTTAGAGTCTCCATTGAGAAGTCTGGTGTAATTCTGATGGGTCTGCCTTTATATGTTACTTGGCCTTTTTCCTTTGCAGCTCTTAATATTCTTTCTTTATTCTGTATGTTTAGTGGTTTGATAATTATGTGGCGAGGGGAATTTTTTTTTTTTGTCCAGTCTATTTGGTGTTCTGTAAACTTTTTGTACCTTCATTGGCATGACCTTCTTTAGGTTGGGAAAGTTTTCTTCTGTGATTTTGTTGAATATATTTTCTGTGCCTTTGAGCTGGAATTCTTCTCCTTCCTCTATCCCTATTATTCTTAGGTTTGGTCTTTTTATGGGTCTCAGATTTTCTGGATGTTTTATGTTAATACTTTGTTGGATTTAACATTTTCTTTGACCAATGAATCTATTTCATCTATCATATCTTCAGTGTCTGAGATTCTCTTTTCCATCTCTTGTATTCTGTTGGTGATGCTTGCATCTGTAGTTCCTGTTCATTTACCCAGGTTTTCCATTTCCAGAATTCCCTCGACTTGTGTTTTCTTTATTGCCTCTATTTCAGTTTTCAAGTCTTGAACTGTTTCCTTCACCTGTTTGATTGTTTTTTTCTTGGCTTTCTTTAAGGGAATTTTTCATTGCCTCTATCATCTTCATAAAGTTATTTTTACAGTTGTTTTCTTCTGTTTCATCTGCGTTGGGATGTTCAAGTCTTGCTTGTAGGACCACTAGGTGCCATGGCTGGTGCCATGTTGCCCTTTATGTTGTTGAATGTATTCTTACTCATTTACCCATCTGGGTTTGGGATAATCATAGGTACAGGTGTTGATTCTTGTAAAGCCTTTGTTAGATGGGTCTTTTGTGCCATTGTTATCATTTCCTTTATTGTCTTTTGGCCTGAATGGCCAAGGGTTCTGGTGATCGGCTGGTTGTCAGATCCAGTAGGGTTGTCTCAGTTGAAGTTTGTGGGGGGTTGGGTGCCTAAATCCAGCATATCTTCCAGTTCTTTTGGCTGGTGTGTGCTTTACTTGTGCCTATGGAATCTGTTCTTCCAACTGTTGTGGGTTGTGCCTGTGCCTGCCCCGTCCAGCAGGGCTTCAACGGGTTCTCGACCACCCTAAGGACGGAATGATTAGGGACAGGAGACACAAAGGAAATACACCAAGTCAAGATTTTCTGATCAAGGTGCAACTTTATTTTTCTCCAGGAGGGTTTATATAGTACCTGCAGGGTGGGGGGAGCAAGAGGCTGTTATCTGCATAAGGTGGGGCAAGCTAGCAGGATGTTTACAGGGTGAAAAGGTCAAGGGCTCTATTCAATGTCCTGTAGCTAGGCAGCCTGACTGTAAGATGATCTAGTTCCCTGTCTTATGGGGGTCTGTATTTTTCCACTAACTAGAGGTTCTGTCCTAGTCCCTGACATGTGCCTGTTCTTCTGTTTGTTCTTCCAATTGGTGCAGGTGGTACTTGAGCCTAAGGGACTGCTGACTTTGTGGTGGATGGTTGGCCAAGGGGAGGGTGATGGGGTCAGTGGGTTTGGGCAGTCGAGTGGGTCTAGGAGGTTACAGAGTCCAGTGCATGGTGGAGGTGGTATTGTGACCTGCCTGCAGGTCTCCCACCTGCTGGCCTGCCAATGGAGACTGCCCTCTTTTGTTTTCATTAAACATTTTTATTATTTTCAGCCTTTAAATTTAAGTCCTTCTGCTTTGATTAGGGTATAGGAATGGCATAAATATAGCATGTTTTGGAAAACATGGTTTTCTCAAGAGTTTCCTCTTGAAATGAGGTGCCATGCTTTTCCAATACCAAATTCTGTACACATGGGTCTATTTTTAGACTCCCTGTTCTATTCTATTCATTCATGTGTCAATTCTTGTCTTAATTATTTTATAAGTTTTATATTACTTTGTATTAAGTGTTAGAAATATCCCTTTCCGTCATCATTTTTTTGTGGAACATTGCTTGAAATTCTTGTCTTATTTTTAATGTATACTGTAGTTTATTTTATTTGACTCCTACCTTTCCCCCTATATTCCATCTTCTTATGGTGATTATAATAAATATCCAGGTTTTCTTAGGAAAGACTGAGAGCTTCATGATGTTGAATCTTCTTAAAAGCAGGCCTTTCTCTTTGTGTAAGTCTTTATGCCTTTCAGGAATGCTTTTGAAATATTTATAAATATAGCACATGTGTTAGGTGTTTTCCCAGAGATTCCATCTTTTCCTGCTGCCATGGTCCATGGATTCTTCCCCACTTCATCTTCTAACTTGCAGTTTCACACATCTGAAGTTTACTGATAGCTGCATAGTAATTATGTATCTGACTACCTTACTAAATGTTATTGTTTATAGTATGTTTTTAGCTTAATACCTTAGGTTTTCCATATGAAGCATAAATTATAATAGTTGTATTTCCTTCTTTAAACTCTTATACTTCTAACAATTTTTATAAATTCAAAACACCACTGTTAATTGCTCATCCACTCTAGTATGGCAGATGCCCTATAAAAAATGTTTACATGCAGCCCACAAAAGGATCTCCTGAGATTGACCTTCTCTGCCCACCATTTCACTAATATTTAAATAACAAGCAAAGATGGTCTTCCAGTTACATTGAGGCTATGTCCTCACCAGCTAGAAGTACTGTTAGATTGAAAATGTATTTAGTATATCTCATCTGCCAAATATCAGCACTTAGCCTGGCCTGCCTTAAATATGCTCAGCATACTTTCACTACCTTTAGTTGGAAAAGTTACCTATCAAGTGTTGAATATCTCATGTGATGTGTTGACTGTAGTATGGTAATGATGAGTTCTTTGACATTTCTGGTCACAACGCTAATTGAAGAGAGGATGGTACAGCATAGAAAAGATACAAATTCGTCATTCTGGCACTCTGTTCTATCTTCAGGTAGCTGAGTGACTACCTCTGAGGTTTAAGAGGCTATGGATCCTCTTGAGTACTCCTTGGGAACTTGAGACTGCTGCAAGCTTCTTCTCAGGAAGCCCCAGCCCAAGCTGTTCTATAAATCTCCAGAAGTATGTGCCACGACAGAGAAATGGGGCTAAGAACATGACAAATTTCTAGGCCCTGAAGGGTTTTACAGCCTAAAAGAGGAGCTAGTGAACTAAGGGACACAAAATGCACTAATCAACAGATTTAACTTCATAGAGAATTAAATCCTATCATGAGTGATGAGAAACAAACTAATGGATGGTACAGGGAGGATGGACTAGAGATCAGGAAAGGATGCTCCAATGACAGAGCTGAGGACTAAAGAACATGAGGAAGCTAGCATGGAAGGAGCATTTTAGAAAGAGCAAAAGTGTGGCTCAAGGTTTGAACCAGGAATAAAGAAGGCCAGAATGCCTGGAACATTAGAGGGAGGGATGGTGACACAGGGGAATGATACCTGGCAGTGTGACTCCTAAGAAGGGGGGAAAAGTCAAATTCTATATAATGAAGAAAATTTCAAATTTCAAGTGTGGTTTCTCCTGTATTTGTTCTAGCTTGGTTTCTATTGCTGTGATAAAACACTCTGATGGACAGCAACTTGTGGAGGGAAGAAA
This sequence comes from Peromyscus melanophrys, assembly GCA_902168415.1. Taxonomy (NCBI): domain Eukaryota; kingdom Metazoa; phylum Chordata; class Mammalia; order Rodentia; family Cricetidae; genus Peromyscus; species Peromyscus melanophrys. Next base: position 12,997 of record CABHPR010135577.1, on the reverse strand, counting down.
TTGTTTGGCTTACACTTCCAGGTCACAGTCTACCGCTGAGGGAAGGCAGGACAGGAAGTTAAGCAGGATCCCAGCACAGGACCCATAGAAGAATGATGCTTGCTGGCTCACTCATAGTCATGAACACCTGTCCAAGGAATGGTGTCTCCCACCATAAACTCTCTTAGTGAATTAACAGTCAAGACAATGCCCCACAGACATGCTCTAGGGGCCAATCTGATATATGGAATCCTTCAATTGCAGGTCTCTCTTTCCAGATGATTCTAGCTTATGCCAAATTTATAATAAAAGCTAACATGCACAATACCATTTTCACACACCAATATAAATTTGAACAATTTAAGCTGAATTATATACTAAGTTGAGACTGTTGCCACACTTAAACTATTATAAGTAGAATAATCAAGACTGTACAGCTGGAGCCTATGAGTTAAAGTTCCCTTCTTTTCAGCTACTGTTGATATATTATAGTCTGATGAGGGAAGAAACCACAGGGTCCAACTTCATGCACTTCATGGGGTCTTTCAGTGAGTGGCTTTTGCAGGAAGCTGGAAGAACAGAGCTAAGATCTTGACACTTTTAAAATATCATGCAATGATTTTTCAAAGACCTCATACTGGAGCTGGCTCTTTCAGCCCAGTACGAAAGGCTCCTACTTACCAGGTAGATCCACTATTTTCCCTCTCAGCTCTGTGACCAAGAAAGCAGGCTTTGCTGGTCAGGCTCCCACAGTCTCTGGCTTCTGATTGCTTAAACTGATTCAAGGAACCAGAAGGAAAGCAGCCATTTACTTCTATTACTAACCAGAAATTAGAACATTTATTATCCTGACTACTACTCTGATGCCCTGAAGGGGTGGCCACCCTGCTTCCTTTGGGTATAGGTAGGCCACAGCTTCTGCTAAATTAGCTTTTACAATCTGCTGAAGTCAGAATCTCCCCAGGTTCATTTGTACCACATACCACATTCTTAATTAAATGGCATTCATACTTTTGTGAAAAGCACCTTCAACAATCCTAGGTTCAGTGTAATTTGAGTATATACCCCATTTCTCTGAATCCTGCCTACAAAAACCCATCTAAATAGATTTTATACCTCTTATTAATTGCATTATTTAATCTCACTTGGGCTCTTTGAGTGTGCATTCTTCCTGCACAGCCTGCCATTGCTGAGCAGCCAAGTCTACTGAAGGGGATTTCTAGACAGTGACATAATCCCTTTCCCACCCAAAAGGACTTCTTTGTTATTCATTTTTCCTGGATAAAGTGCACTGTCTTCCAAATACTGTTGGTTTATCTGGAACAAAAGTAGAAGTCTCAAATGAGCCACTGAATGTCTGAAAACCTGCTTAAGCTCTGATGGTTCCTTTAGCGAAGTTGTTTCAGTAAACAGTATATGTGTTATAAGTGCTGCTGTGTCTAATGTTTGTTTGTGGGTAGCATCCAGATATCAAGGAGAAATTTGATAATACATTGTAATATTTAAGCTTTTATTTTAAGAAGCAGGGAATGGTGGGATATTGCACATAATCCCAGTCCTTGGAAGTGAGAGGCTGAAGATCATCAGTCTCTGGCCAGCCAAGGATACATAGTGAAACCCTATAAAACAAAAGAAAAATGATAGCTACCTCCAAAACAAAAGTAATGATTACATATGACTAGTCCTAACTTCTGATTTTACAGTAATCCACTGTCTTGACTTCATTATTACAGAATATCAAAATTGTTAAACCATTCATATTAAGAAAATTGTGTGGTGGTTTGAATGAGAATAGCCTCCATAAAACTGTATGTTTGAATGCTTGGTCCTAGTTAGAGGGATGGAACTATTTGGGATGGATTTGGAGTTGTGGCCTTGTTGGAGGAGGTATGTCACTGGGGCATGCTTTGAGGTCCCAAAGGCTCATACCACTCCCAGTTAGCTCTCCCTGTGTGCCTTCTTCTTGCTCCAGCTCCATGCCTGCCTGCTGTCATGCTCCCCACCATGATGGTCATGAATGCTAACCCTCTAAAACCAAACATAAGCCTCAAATTAAATGCTTTATTTTATAAGTTACCTTGATCATGGTGTTTTGTTTTTTCAAAGTTGAAAAGTAACCAAGACAAGTACTAGGAAACTAAGGCAACTTGGGAAAATCTAAACCAATTATTATTTTGATTAATTTTCTACTGCAAAACAAAAGACAGCATCTCTGTCCATATGTAGCTGTCACACTCTGGGTTCAGATAGACCTGGGTTTGAATTGGAGCTTTCCACTTCTAGGCCAGGTAACTAGACCCAAGTTATATGCAAGCTGAGTCTCTTTGCTGATCTGCAAACTGGAGTCAATATTACCTCATGAAATTGCATGAGGACTAAGAAAATAATGCACATGAAGTCTTCAGCACAATACCTTGCACCACAGAAGGCTCAATAAGTAATAGATATTATTCTAGGTGATTGTTAAGAGCTTTAAGAAAGCCTACTGTTTCCTTTAATTTATTCATGTGTTTTCATGTGAGGTTAAAATGTAATGGCTTGACTCAGTTTGAGCCTATAACTGCAAAGCAGTTCATTTAACTGCATAGCCTCCTCAATGAATTAGAACTAACATTTCTTAGAATTTAACAGAGTTCTCCATGCTGGCTCTGCTTTCTTCAGGAATTATTTTAGAAGTCATGTCAATTAGTGTTTCTCTAAATCCTTAAGGGCTAAAGGTACGTGTAACAGGAATTGCTAAATGGTCTTAATAGAAAACCTGGAGCCAGGTATTGGGGTGAAAGCTGAAGGATCAGAGAAATAGAACAAGCCAGCCAAATTCTTACCTCTACAAAATCCTCAGCCTAAAGAGCAAGTGTTCCTGTTTCCTCACACCTTATGTACCTTTCTCTGCCCTGATGTTACTTCCTGGGATTAAAGGTGTGTGTGCTTCCCAGTACTAGGATTAAAGGTGTATGCCACCACTGTCTGGATCTGCTTCCAGTGGGGCCTTGAACTCACAAAGATCCAGACAATCTCTGCTCCTGAGTGCTAGGATTAAAGGTGTGTGCCACCACTGCCTGTACTCTATGTTTAATCTAGTGGCTTGTTCTGTTCTCTGATCTTGAGATAAATTTTATTAGGGTACACAATATATCACCACAGAGCATGACACCTAATATCCTTTTGTGGTTTCTAGGTTCACCCTCATCCATGTGCCTATATCACATATGCTTATACCACACACACACACACAATTTTTTTCTCCTATTGGTGGACATTGAAGTCACTCCCAGTATTTAGTATTAAAGTTCTGTGATTATTGAGCCTGGAGAGATGACCCAGCAGTTATGAGCACTGGCTGCTTTTCCAAAGGATCTAGGTTCAATTTCCAGCACCCACATGGTGCCTCACTGTAATTCCAGTCCCAGGGAATCAAACACACTTTTCTGGCTTCCAACGGTACTGCATGTATATGGTATATAGACATACATGCAGGCAAAACATCCATACATATAAAAAATAATTTGTGTGTGTTGGAGAGTGGGTAGCCAAGGTGTGCCACTGTGGGTGTGGAAGTCAGAGGACAACTTGCAGGAATTGTTTTTTTCTTTGTACTGTGTAGGTCCCAGGAATCAAACTCAGAGTTGGAATGCATATGTTCCCAGAATTAGAGGATGTGTGTGTGCAGAGACACTCAGCTTTCTAAAGAATTTGTATTAGACTGCTCTCAAATGAGCCCTGAGTGAGTCTTTTTTTTTTTTTTTAAGAATGGCATTCTTTTATCATCATGAAGGAAAGACAAACATGGCAATGGTATACTTCCAGTTTTACAATCTCACAACTATCCATGCTGTTTAGGAAGGAAACTTATCAGTTAATAACCTCTTACAAGACAAATTATTGAATAAGACAATTAGAGCAACAAATTTTTTTGTAAATTATTTTTCCATGAAAATAATAAAATCCAGTTTTCAAGTTCTGACAAATCAAGCTATTAAAATTAAGGATATAATTTTAACAGAAATCAAAACAGAATGAAAACTGTTATATTTACATCTTTACATTACACAGAAATGATTTTTCCCTAACTGTCCCCAACTAAAAGCAAAAGAAAATCTGCATGCTTGTCTTCCCAGTAGACAGAAACAGATAATAGATGTTTACTAAGAACTTATGATAGTTTTAATCTCTCACCATATGAAATTAGAAAACCCCAATGAACGCATGGTTCCTTCAAAGAACCCTTCTCTAGGTAGCACATTGACTACTCCAACCATCTTCATTTTCCCATCTCAGTCCTGAGAAATGTATTTCTACTTTTTTTTTTTCTTTTTTCAGTGCTAGGGCTGGAACACAAGGCCTAGAGAATGCTGGTGCTCTTATCATTTAGCTGCTCTTCCAGCCCCAGGAAATGTATTTCTCTTCCTGTCACCCTAACAGTAAAAACTTCTTTGTCACAAGCTGTCAATCTAGTCTTCTAAACTTTCCCACCTCATTTCTGCTTCACCTCTGGTCTCTGGTTCGATTTTTTGTGCTTAGGATGCACACACACAACTTTTTTTCTGGCCTCAATAAGCTAGGAATTACCTTTATTTCCTATCTAAATCTATATCCCTCAAACCTTAAACTACATGTGGCATTGTTAAAGGGAGGACAAGGTGTTGGAAGTCTACAAGCCTCTCTGCCTCTGGAAATGAAAGCTTAAAGTTAAACTAAAAAGCCCACTTTTTCCCCTTTTTTTCATTATTAAGAAAAATTTTTCATTCATTTTCATTTCCCCCTCTTCCCTCCTCCCACCCCCCCAACCTCCCTGTCCTAACCCACTCCGCACTCCCACCCACAAGAAGGCAAGGCCTTCCATGAGGAGGCACATTCAGTAGAGGCAAGTCCAAGCCCTTCCCCTGCTTCAAGGCTGTGTGAGGTGTCCCATCATAGGTAGTGAGCTCCAAAAAGTCCGCTCAAACACCAGAGATGGATTCTGATCCTACCGTCAGGGGGCCTCCCAAGCAGATCAAGCTACACAACTGTCTCACCATGCAGAGGGCCTAGTCCAGTCCCATGTAGGCTCCACAGCCATTGATTCAACTTTCATGAGTTCCCTCTAGTTTGGCTTGGTCATCCCTGCATGTTTCCCCATCATGACCCTGATACACTTGCTCATAGAATCCCTCTTCTCTCTGTTTGACTGGACTGGAGCTCTGTCTACTGATTGGCTGTGGATCTCTACATCTGCTTCCATCAGTCACTGGAGAAAAGTTCCGTGATGACAGTTAATGTAGTCACCAGTCTGATTTCTGGGGCAAGCCAGTTCAGTTTAGGCACCCTCTCCACTATTGCTAGTAGCCCAGGCTGGGGTCATCCTTGGGGATTCCTGGCAACTTCCCTAGCACTGGGTTTCTCTATATTCCCATGATGTCTCTTTCTATCATGGTATCTCTTTCCTTGCATTCTCCCTCCCTCCCTGTTCCAGTTCAACCATCCCATTCCCTTATGCTTTCATCCCCTATCCCCTACCCTCCATTACCCACCCCTCATGCCCAGTTTACTCATAGAGAGATCTTATCTATTTCCCTTTCCCAGGGTGGTCCATGTGTCCCTCTTTGGGTCTTCCCTGTTAGTTAGCTTCTCTAGAGTTGTGGATTGTTGCCTGATTACCCTTTGAAAGAAACTTTTTTTGTTTTGTATTTTGTTTTTTCAAGACAGGTTTTCTCTGTGTAGCTTTGGAGCCTGTCCTGGATCTCACTCTGTAGACCAGGCTGGCCTGGAACTCACAGAGATCCACCTGGCTCTGCCTCCTGAGTACTGGGATTAAAGGCATGCACCACCACTGCCCAAAAGCCCACTTTCATAGATGCTTTGGGGTCACCAACTTCTTTAAAGAGCCAGAAGAGGTACAGAGATTGAAGATGAATTATATCACCACCACCCTGGAAACATTTATTTTCAGGCTGAGGAAGGGAGGCAAATAAAATGCCTAGATTTGGTATTAATTCACTGGTTGGAGTTGAGAAAGTTTGTTCCTTGAAAATAATGTTTACCCTGTCACCCCAGCCACCTACTTTATAGTCAACAGCGTTTCTGGATGATGAAGATGGGTGGTGGTGGTAGAGGTGGTGGTGGTGGTGGTTAGGAAAAGCAGGGGGAAAGTCCCTTAAGGAGGAAAGAATCATACTCTGGCAGAAAGTCTTGCTCCCTTACTAGTTCTGGAGATCCTTGTTTACCAGACAACAGAAAATAGTAGCTGATAATAGTCAATGGTCTGGTGTTTATTCATCCACTGGCAGCAACTCAAGTGTGGAAATCCTGTAGCATCAACAATATGGAACCATGTAAGTTGCACAGACCAAATGGCCCATGACTCTCAATGTCTTCAATGGTTGTCCACAGGCAATATGTCTATACTGACAAATGTAGAGACGGGGAAAGCAGGTTTCCAGGGATAGCTTGAAATCTAGGTGGTAGACCAAAAGCCCTGGAAAACAAATAGTGTCCAAACAGTGCAGATAAAGAGGGTGAAATGTACAGCATCATTTGCTTGGTCTAGAATAGATGAACTAGGCATCATGTGATACAAATGCAAAGAAGCACATAAAGACCGTATGGAAATGAGGCAATGGAATCATGAAGTTTCAGTCTTGTAGCTGAAAAAGTTTAAAAACAAAAGTTTAAAAGAAGGAGGGTACAGAAATGTCAACACAATAAAAGGCATACCCGTTTCTGTTATCTAGTCACTGGTCCAGCAGTAAGTTGTAGAGGACCTGTATGGGAGTAATCACATGGGCAATGGTTAACCAGATTGGAACCCTAGGGATCTCCACAGGTTCTCTTATCTGGCGATGTCTGGTTCTAGGCGCCCCTGTGTGTTAGGGATAGTATTGCAGGGGTTTGGCCAGAGGTCCTCTTTGATAATCTGTGTGATCCTGTCACACTCTGGATGGCTGTGGTCTGAAAGCTAGGTGAAGAAACTACACATGGCATCCTGGTTCCCAGGAATGAAGGGCTGAGGTTCATGGCCAGGGCGCCATATGATTGGAATGGAGAGTGATACCACTTGGCCAGTGGGTCTGACCTCGTAGTCCTTGACGATCAGAGTGTTTCTGAAGAAGGGGTTTCTTCAAAAGAACTTGAACCGGCAGCTTGCCCTAGAGAGACTGGATTCCTTCACCTCCAGGTTGGTTATGTATCTTAACATTTCCACATCTCAGCCCTGTAATCATTTCGAACAGCTGCAGGTAGTTCCAAAGGGCAGTGACCCAGAAGCCTGGGATGCTCTGGATGCCGTAGTTCCTGCACTCCAGATAGTACTGATGGATCTGCCCATGCTCCAGCTGCTGGAGGGCGCGGTCAGCCTGGGTATTCACGGTGTTCAGATCCAGCTGGACAGCCTCCAGGGACTTCATCTGCAGAGCCACATTCAGGAGGCTCGGCCCTGACTCCTCTGCCCCACCGTTTGCCTCCACATCCGTGTCTGCTGGCTTCTCAGCCCCTTCCTCCCCTGCGCTCTTGTTGGTCTTCTAGACCTTGGCCTTGGCCTTAGCCATGCCATCGGGGGCAGGCCTCGATGAGCTGCAGCTTTCTGGAGCCTTTGCCCTGCCTAGACCTGGCAGGCCTCACGTGAGGCTGTCGTCAGGTATGGCCTCCAGGCCTTCCCGGGTGGTGAGGCTACCTCCTGCCCCACCCCGTCGATGCCCACTGCGACGCTGTGGCCAGGATTCCCGCAGGCTCGGTTCTGGGGAGTCTCCTCTGCAGCAAGCTCCGAGAAGGCTCCATGTGCCTCTGCAGGCCGGGGTGCCATGCTATGCTCACCTGCCCCGGTGGCCTGCATCGCCCCTCCAAGGCCCTGGCAGGCACCACAGTCAGGGGGTGTGAGACTGAAGGTGTGGAGGGCAGGGCTCGGCTCCGTCCCACCGAGGGAGCTCATGTTCAGCCAGACTCAGGCAGAACCCTCATCTTCCTCATAGGCGTGGCCGCTGACCTTTGGCGTGGCGGTTGGACACTGGGAAATGAGGCTGTGGTGCCCTGCTCTGGGCTGCTCTCGGGTACACGTTCTAGTCTCGTGAGATCCATGCGAACCCGACCCTCGCCTGTCCCACAGTTTTCACAGAAGCTTGCAATGGCACCGCAGGATAATGTAAATATGTTTTTATCCAATGGATTGAGAACAGCATAGGTATTCTGTAGTTGGGTTTTGTCAGTCTGTAGCCCAGGCCAGTTTAATTCTGCCAGGCTCAGACTGCAGGGTGCTGGAAATAGCGCCACTCCTGGCCACTTCTCTTAAGCATTGACCACCCCCACCCCCAGTTTTTTTCAACTAAGTATTCTCTTTTTCATATTGACTAGGGGAGAGGATTGAAGTCAGGCCCTCATGCATGTTAGGCAAGTGATCTGTCTATTCAGCTATGTCCCTAGCCCTTCATATTTTTTAAGAATCTTTTATGCATGTTAGATGTTTAGTCAATTTCAGATGTGTTCATTGTAAATCTCCCGCTTTGTTTGTTGTTTGGTCTTATGTGGGGTGTGTGTATATATGTGTGAGAAATAGTGTCACACTTTTGTGTATGTGTGTGTGTATTTTCAAGACAGGGTTTCACTCTGGCTACCCTGGAATTCATTCACTCTGTAGACCAGGCTGGCTCGGAACTCATAGAAGTCTGCCTCATTCTGTTGGCCTCAAACTCACAGAAATCTGCCTGTCTCTGCCTCCCAAGTGCTAGGATTAAAGGCATGCACCACCACAGCCAAGCTAGTGTCTCATTCTTTAGCCTAGACTAGTCTTTAACTCACAAAAATCCTCCTTCTCCAGCTTCCTAAGTGATAAAATTAACAGTTGTGTGTAGATGAACTGTCTTATTAAATAAGAAACACAGAGCAGTTAAAGCCCAAGAGGTCAGAGCAGTAGCTGAAAGCTGAGACTTAAAACTTCCTTTCTTACCCTTAGCTGCGGCTGTCGTCCTTCCCCTCAGAAAAGAGACCTACTTCCTGTGTGTCTGTCCTTTTATAGACTTTCTATCCTGCCTTCTCATTGGTTGTAAACCCAACCACATGACCTCCTCGTCACTGCCTGTCTATAGAGACCTCCAGGTCTTCTATGGTTGGTATTGAGATTAAAGGTGTGTGTCTCCATGCTGGCTGTATCCTTGAACACACAGAGATCTGCCTAGATCTGCCTCCCAAGTGCTGGGATTAAAGGCGTGCACCACCACTGCCCAGCTTCTACTCTGGCTTGCTATTAGCTCTGACCCCCAGGCAACTTTATTTATTAACATGCAAATAAAATCACATTTCAGTACAGGTAAAATATCACCATAGTTGTGTGCTACAACACCCAATTTTTTCACTATTTTTCATTCCTCTTTAGAAGTTTTTTGTTTTTGTCTTATTTTGTTTTGTTGTTGTTGCCCTGTTTTTGTTTTGTTTTGCTTTGCTTCTTATTTATTTATTTTTTATTTATTTATTAAATTTAATTTTACGTATCAGCCACAGATATTCTTGTTCTCCCCCCCTCCCCACCTTCCCCCACCAGCCCACCCTCCATTCCCATCTCCTCCAGGGCAAAGACTCCCATGAGAATTGAGTTCAACCAGGTAGATTCAGTCCAGGCAGGTCCAGTCCCCTCCTCCCAGGCTGAGCCAAGTATCCCTGTATAAGCCCCAGGTTCCAAACAGCCAGCTCATGCACTGAGGACAGGACCTGGTCACACTGCCTGGGTGCCTCCCAAACAAATCGAGCCAATCAACTGTCTTACTTATCCAGACGGCCTGATCCAGTTGGGGGCTCCTCAGCTATTGGTTCATAGTTCATGTGCTTCCTTTCGTTTGGATATTTGTCCCTGTGCTTTTTCCAACCTTGGTCTCAACAATTCTCGCTCATGCAAACCCTCCTCTTTCTCGCCAATTGGACTCCTGGAGCTCCACCTGGGGCCTGGCCGTGGATCTCTGCATCTGGTTCCCTCAGTCATTGGATGGGGTTTCTACCATGACAATTAGGGTGTTTGGCCATCCTATCACCAGAGTAGGTCAGTTCCGGTTGTCTCTCGACCATTGCCAGTAGCCTATTGTGGAGGTATCTTTGCAGATTTCTGGTGGCCTCTCCAGCACTTTGCTTCTTCCTATTCTCATGGGGTCTTCATTTATCATGGTCTCCTATTCCTTGTTCTCCCTCTCTGTTCTTGATCCAGCTGGGATCTCCCGCTCCCCTAAGCTCTCTTTCCCTCGCCCCTTGCCCTTCATTACCCCCACTCACGTCCAGGTTGTTCATGTAGATCTCATCCATTTCTCTGTCATTGGGCAATCCCTGTGTCTTTCTTGGGGTCCTCTTTACTAGGTAGCCTCCCTGGAGTTGTGAGTAGCAGTCCAGTCATCTTTGTTTTACATCTAGTATCCTCCTATGAGTGGGTACAGACCATGTTTGTCTTTCTGAGTCTGGGTTACCTCACTCAGGAGGATTTTTTCTAGATCCATCCATTTGCCTGCATTGTTTTTCTCTGCTGAGTAGTATTCCATTGTGTATATGTACCACATTTTATTTATCTTCTTCAGTTGAAGGGCATCTAGGTTGTTTCCAGGTTCTGGCTATTACAAACAATGTTGATATGAACATAGCTGAGCAAGTGCCCTTGTGGTATGATTGAGCATCCCTGGGTATATGCCCAAGAGTGGTATAGATGGGTCTTGGGGGAGATTGATCCCCAATTTTCTAAGAAAGCACCATATTGATTTCCAAAGTGGTTGTAAAAGCTTGCATTCCCATCAGCAGTGGAGGAGAGTTCCCCTAGCTCCACGTCCTCTCCAGCACAAGGTGTCTTCAGTGTTTTTGATCTTAGCCATTCTGACAGGTGTAAGATGGTATCTCAGAGTCATTTTGATTTGCATTTCCCTGATGATTAGGGATGTTGAGCAATTCCTTAAATGTCTTTCAGCCATTTGAGTTTCCTCTGTTGAGAATTCTCTGTTTAGTTCTATAGCCCATTTCTTAATTGGACTGTTGGGCATTTTGATGTCTAATTTCTTGAGTTCTTTATATATTCTGGATATCAGTCCTCTGTCAGAAGTGGGGTTGGTGAAGACCTTTTCCCATTCTGTAGACTGTCACTTTGTCTTGTTGACCATGTCCTTTGCTCTACAAAAGCTTCTCATTTTCAAGTGGTCCCATTGATTGATTGTTTCTCTCAGTGTCTGTGCTACTGGTGTTATATTTAGGAAGTGATCTCCTATGCCAATGTGTTCAAGACTACTTCCTACTTTCTCTTCTATCAGGTTCAGAGTAGCTGGATTTATGTTGAGGTCTTTGATCCACTTGGACTTAAGTTTTGTGCACAGTGACAGATATGGATCTGTTTGCAGCCTTCTACACGTTGACATCCAGTTATGCCAGCACCATTTGTTGAAGATGCTTTCTTTTTTCCATTGTACACTTTTGGCTTCTTTGTCAAAAATTATATGTTCATAGATGTGTGGATTAATGTCAGGGTCTTCAATTCGATTCCATTGGTCCACATGTCAGTTTTTATGCCAGTACCAAGCTGTTTTTATTACTGTAGCTCTATAGTAGAGCTTGAGGTCAGGGATCGTGATGCCTCCAGAGGTTGTTTTATTGTACAGGATTCTTTTGGCTCTCCTGGGTTTTTTGTTTTTCCATATGAAGTTGAGTATTATTCTTTCCAGGTCTGTGAAGAATTGTGTTGGTATTTTGATGGGGATTGCATTGAATCTGTAGATTACTTTTGGTAAGATTGCCATTTTTACTATGTTAATCCTGCCTATCCATGAGCATGGGAGATCTTTCCATTTTCTGACATCTTCTTCAATTTCTTTTTTCAGGGACTTAAAGTTCTTGTCATATAGGTCCTTCACTTGCTTGGTTAGTGTTATCCCAAGGTATTTTATATCATTTGTGGCTATTGTAAAGGGTGATGTGTCTCTGATTTCCTTCTCAGTCTGTTTGTCAGTTGTATATAGGAGGGCTACTGATTTTTTTGAGTTGATCTTATATCCTGCTATGTTGCTGAAGGTGTTTATAAGCTGTATCAGTTCCTTAGTTGAATCTTTGGGGTCACTCAAGTAAACTATCATGTCATCTGCAAATAGGGAAAGCTTGACTTCTTCCTTTCCAATTTGTATCCCCTTAATCTCCTTATGTTGTCTTATTGCTCTGGCTAGAACTTCAAGTACTATATTGAATAAGTATGGGGAGAGCAGACAGCCTTGCCTCATTCCTGATTTTAGTGGAATCACTTTGAGTTTCTCTCCATTTAATTTGATGTTGGCTGTTGGCTTGCTGTAAATTGCCTTTATTATGTTTAGGTATGTTCCCTGTATTCCTGATCGCTCCAAGACCTTTATCATGAAGGGGTGTTGGATTTTGTCAAATGCCTTTTCTGCATCTAGTGAGATGATCATGTGGTTTTTTTCTTTGAGTTTGTTTATATGGTGTATTACATTGACGGACTTTCGTATGTTGAACCACCCTTGCATCCCTGGGATGAAGCCTACTTGATCATGGTGGATAATTATTTTGATGTGTTCTTGGAGTCTGTTTGCCAGTATTTTATTATTTTTGCATTAATGTTCATGAGGGAGATTGGTCTGTAGTTCTCTTTCTTTGTTGTATCCTTGTTTGGTTTAGGAATCAGGGTAATTGTAGCCTCATAGAAGGAGTTTGGTAATGTTCCTTCTGTTTCTATTGTGTGGAACAATTTAAAGAGTATTGGTACTAACTCTTCTTTGAAGATCTGGTAGAATTCTGCACTGAAACCATCTGGTCCTGGGCTTTTTTTTTTTTTTTGGTTGGGAGATTTTAATGACTGATTCTATTTCCTTAGGGGTTATTGGACTATTTAAATAGTTTATCTGGTCTTCATTTAACTTAGGTATGTGGTACCTATCCAGAAAATTATCCATTTCCTTTAGATTTTCCAGTTTTGTGGAGTAGAGGTTTTTGAAGTATGACCTGATGATTCTCTGGATTTCCTCAATGTCTGTTGTTATGTCCCCCTTTTCATTTCTGATTTTGTTAATTTGGATGCTCTCTCTCTGTC
>CABHPR010135575.1:22677-46021 GCA_902168415.1 Peromyscus melanophrys | reverse complement strand
CACACACACACACACACACACACACACACACACACACACACACACACTCATCCTGTAAGTTCTGTTCATCTAGAGAACCCTGACATAAAGATTTTGGTAACAAAAGTGGTTCTGGAACAACAGAAGTATAAGGATGAATTTTTTTAATTATCTGGAATAGGAGCTGGTCAGCAGTGGCGCACGCCTTTAATCCCACCACTTAGGAGGCAGATGAAGGCGGATCTCTGTGAGTTCAAGGCCAGCCTGGTCTACAGAGCAAGATCCAAGACAGGCACCAAAACAACACAGAGAAACCCTGTCTCAAAACACCCCCCCCAAAAAAAAAAAGTATCTGGAATAGGCTTTCCAACTTGCCAACACCTATAGTTCCTGGAGCCTCTCCAGTTATTGAAGTCTCTCCTAGAAGCTCAGAGAGTCTTGAAAGCCTATGGTGTGAACTATTTTACAAACTAAGGAGACAAATGCATTTGATTATCCTGATGCACCAATTGTGAGAGACAACAGATTTGGTGATTCTACATATGAAACTTTTTAGAGTTTGTGGGAAAATAAGGATAATGATGACACTGGTTTGCTGCTCCTAGCGTCTTTGGATAAATTGACAAAGGAAAATAACGTACTCCGTAATAAAAGTTTCCAGCATCTCAGAATACGGTAAAAAACAACAATAAACTCGCTGATGAAACTGACTGGCACCAATTGCGCATAAATGGTCTAAACTCTAAAAGTTTCTAAGTGCACCCTGGAAGAGAATCTTCTCTCCAGCAGCCACAGAGCTCAAGTTGTGGAAAATCAAACCGAAGCCCTCCTTGTAAGACTAGCTGAATTACAAAGAAAATTTAAGACCCAGCCTCAGAGGGTGTCAGCAGTTAAAGGGTATTAATTGGCAAAGAATGAGATCCTGTAATTTGGGATGGAGATGTGTGGGAGGACCCTATAGAGTTTATGAACTTTGAGCCCTCAGATTCTCAAGTGTTGTTCTCACCTGAGGAAGTAGTCTCTCCATCCTCAGCAAAAGATGTACTCCCAGCCCCAGCCCCTGAAATACTGCCTTTTCTGCTTTGATAGAGGAAATTGATCTTTCATTGCCTACTAAACCAGCAGTGACATTCCCTGAGGAAGATGTCAGGCATCACAATACTAATGTCCCTCAGGGCCCACCAAAAGTTATTTCTAGATGTATAACCAGCCTGAAAGCTAAGCAGGCTCCTAGAGGGGAGATAGAAAGTGTAGTCCACCGGGCAGTGGTGGCGCACACCTTTAATCCCAGCACTCGGGAGGCAGAGGCAGACGGATCTTTGTGAGTTCGAGGCCAGCCTGGTCTACAGAGCAAGATCCAGGAAAGGCACAAAGCTACACAGAGAAACCCTGTCTCGAAAAACCAAAAAAAAAAAAAAAAAAGGAAGTGTAGTCCATGAGGAGGTACAATAATGAGTTTGCTAATTCATTCAAGCAGATGTCTGGGGAATATTGTGGAAATGGATTTTAAGAAAATGGGATAATGGTGGAAGGAACTTAAAACTGAGTCAGGCTGAGTTTATTGATATGGGACCTCTGTGTGGAGGTTCTAGGTTCAATATGGAAGCTCACAGAGTTTTTTAAAAACGTGTCAAAAGTTTGTTTAAATGGTTACTAAAAAGGAGTTGGAGATGCCTGATATCCCTTGGCTTAGTGTTGTTGATGGAGGGATGTTAAGGCTCAGGGAAATAGCAATGTTAGCGTGAGTATGCTGTGTTAAATCCAATCCTCCACCCAGAAGACATGCCCCTCACGAATCCTCTGAGCTGCGAAATGATGAGAGGGGCAGCAGCACATTTGAAGAGTCTTGTTGTCTCCCTTTTCCTTGTACCAGACCTTAGGGTCAGAGCTGGTGCTGCTCAGTTGCATGAACTAAATGCAATCGGTTTAATTGAGCCACAAAGTGGCAAGGGCCATGTGGCAGCACTGAACTGCCAACGGCTAGGTGGTTGTAGTTACTGTAATTGGCAGTATAAACAATGCAATGTCCATAATGGCCTGACCCATAATGAGCAGCATAGGGAAAGTGATTTTTATAGTGGCATGCCTTATATGAACCTTTGGTACCGGCAAATCAATCATGGTGTGTTTGTCTTAGTTAGGGTTTTTATTGCTGTGAAGAGACACCATGACCACGGCTACTCTTATAAAGAAAACATTCAATCGGAGTGGCTCACTTGCAGTTTCAGAGGTTCAGTCCATTATCATCTTGATGGGGAGCATGGTGGCGTGCAGGCAGATGTGGTGCTGCAGCTGAGAGTGCTACATCTTGCAGGCAACAGGAAGTCAACTAACGGTGACACTGAGTGAAGCTTAAGCAAAAGACCTCAAAGCCCACCCCCACAGTGACACACTTCCTCCAACAAGGCTATCCCTACTCCTACAAAGCCATACCTCCTAATAGTGACACTCCCTATGAGATTATGGGGACCAGTTACATTCAAACTACCACAGTGTTTTCAGGCGTGAAATAGAGAAGAAGCCTACTGCATTTTTGTTTGATCTGTATAAGCAAGACATTTCTCAAACAAATAAAAGAAAGGCTACATTGGATCATGGCAAAAGAGAATCTTGGAGCCGGGCGGTGGTGGCGCACGCCTTTAATCCCAGCACTCGTGAGGCAGAGCCAGGCTGATCTCTGTGAGTTCGAGGTGAGCCTGGGATACAGAGTGAGTTCCAGGACAGGCTCCAAAGCTACACAGAGAAACCCTGTCTTGAAAAACCAAAAAAAAAAAAAAAGGGGGGGGTGAATCTTGGCCAGTGAACCAATTTCCAGACTTGAGCCAGTTTGTAGACCCAGAAACTCTTAAATGAAAAGATGGCCAGGTTCCCCTAAGGAAGGACCTTGATAAAATACCTAAGACTTTTACTGTTAGTTTTTCTGCAGGCCTGCTACAGCGGGACCAGTGGCTTTTCACAAGGGTAACTGGACACTAGGGGAAAGGAAACAATCAGACTTTCTGGGGTCTATTGGATACTGGATCTGAACTGACACTGATTCCCAGAGACCCCCAAGAAAAACTATAGCCTTCCAGTTAGAGTAGAGGCTTCTGAGAGTCAGGTGATTAATAGAGTTTTGGATGAAGGATGAAGTCTGACTCACAGTAGGCCCAGTGGGTCCCTAAACTCATCCTGTGGTTATTTTCCCAGTCCCAGGATGCATAAACAGGATAGATATACTTAGAAGTTGACAGGATTCTGACATTAGTTCCCTGATGTGAGTGAGAACTACTAAGGTTGATAAGACTAAATGGAATCCTTTAGAGTTGCCTCAGCCAGGGAACATAGTAAACCAAAACCAACATCTCATCCCCGGAGGAACTGCAGAAATTAGCGCCGCCATCAAGGACTTGAAAGAATATGTGGTCTCCACAACATCTCCCTTTAACTCTCCTGTCTGGCCAGCACAGAAAACAGATGATTCAAGAAGATTGACAGTTGACTATTGAAAACTCAATCAAGTAGTGACTCCAATTGCAGCCACTCTACCAGATGTGGTGTTCTTAATTGAGCAGATTCACACATCTCCTGGTCCATTGTATGCAGCAATGCAGCAAGACACAGAATCACCCGGGAGACAAATCTCTGAGTTTGCCTATGAAGGAGTTTCTAGGCTGGGTTACCTGAGGTGAGAAGACCCAGAGTAAATGTGACAACACCATTTCATGGGCTGTGGTCAAAAGCTGAATAAAAAGGAGAAAGAGTGGGCTTACCATTCACCTATCTCTTCTTCCTGAAGTGGTGCAGTATGACCAGCTGCCTCCTGCTCCCACTGCTATGCAGTTCCCAACGTGATGAACCATACCCTCAGACTGTGAGACAAATTCACTCTTTCTATTGATATAGCAAATGCCTTTTTTTCAGTACCTGTCCATAAGGACCATCAGAAGCAATTTGCTTTTACTTGGCAAGGCCAGCAGTATACCTTGACAGTTTTACCTCAAGAATATATTAGCCCTCCAGCCCTGTGTCATAACTTAGTTTGAAGGGACCTTGATCATCTGTCTCTTCCACAAGAAGAGACCACACTGGTCTGTTACAGTGATGACATTATGGTGATTGGACCAAGTGAGCAGGAAGCAGCCACCACTTTTAACTCATTGGCCATACATTTGCACATCAGAGGATGGGAAATAAATCCAACCAAAATACAAGGGCCTTCTACCCCACTGAAATTCTTAGGAATCCAGTGGTGTGTGGGATGTAGAGATATTCCTTCTAAAGAGGAGGATATTTTTGCACCTGTTCCCTTCCACTATCAAGAAAGAAGCACAACAATTTTTATGGGTTTTTTTGGAGATAGGGTTTCTCTGTATAATAGCTCTGGCCATCCTAGAACTAGCTCTATAAACCAGGCTGGCCTTGAACTCACAGAGATCTGCCTGCATCTGCTTCCCAAGTGCTGGGATTAAAGGCGTGCGCCGCCGCCGCCGCCGCCGCCGCCGCCGCCGCCGCCGCCGCCACCACCACCACCACCACCCAGCAAAGCACAACATTTAGTGGGCCTATTTAGTTCTGGAGACAGCACATTCCTCCCTTGGGTGTGTTACTCTGGCTCTTATAACAAGTGACTTGGAAAGCTGCTAGCTGTGAGTGGGGCCTGGAACAGGAGAAGGCTCTTCAATAGGTCCAGGCTGCTCTACCACTTGGACCACATGATCTAGCAGACCTGATGGTACTTGAGGTGTCAGCAGCAGATATAGATGCTATTAGGAGCCTTTTGCAGGTCCTCATAGGTGAATCACAGAAGAGAACTTTGGGATTTTGTAGCGAGGCTCCACCATCATCTGCAGACAACTATTCTTCCTCTGAGAGACGACAGCTCTCGGCCTGCTATGGGGCCTTAGTGGAAACTGAACATTTGACAATGGGCCACAACGTTACCATAAGCTGCCCAACATGATCTGGGTGTTATCTGACCCACCAAGTCATGAAACAGGACGTGCACAGCAGCAATCCATTATCAAACAGAACTGGTGTATAAGTGAGCAAGCCTGCACAGGTCCTGAAGGCACAAGCAAGTCACATGAAGAAGTTGCTCAAATGGCTATGGTTTCTACTCCTATTACAATGTCATCTGCTGCCAAGCATGTGCCAATAGCCTCATGGGTGGGCTCTGTGATTGGTTAACTAAGAAAGAGAAGACTAGGGTCTGGTTTATTGATGGTTCTGCACATTATGAAGATACCACCCAGAAGTGGAGAGCTATAATACTATAGTATTTTACAACCCCTTTCTTAAAGAACCCTGAATGACACCAGCAAGGGGAAACCTCAGGCAGATGTTTTGGTCATATATTTTGTTTGGAAGGAAGAATGGCCAGATGTGTAATTGTTCATGAACTTAGCCTGATTCATGAACTGTAGCCAAATGGGTTGGCTAGATGGTCAGGGATTTGGAAAGGGCATGATTGAATAATTGGTGAGAAAGACATTTGGAGAAGAAGTATGTAGATAGATCTCCAAATGGGCAAAGGATGTGAAGATACTTAGGTCCCATATAAATGCTCATGAAAAGGTGACTTCAGCAGAGGAGTTCAATAATCAAGTAGACAGGATGGCTCATTTTGCAGACAGTCAGTCTCTTTCCCTAGCCATCCCTGTCATTGCCTAATAGGCCCATGAACAAAGTGGCCATGATGGCAGAGATGGAGGTTATGCATGGGCAAGACAATAATGACTTCCACTTATGAAAGCTGACCTGGCTACAGATGTTGCTGAGTGCCATATCTACCAACAACAGAGACCAACACCAAGCCCCAGATGTGGCATGATTTTCTGGGGTGATGAGCTGGTGACCTGGTGGCAGGTTGACTATATTGGACCAATTCTTCCATGTACGGGACACCACTTCATCCTTACTGGAGTACATACTTATTGTGAAGTACATACATAATGCTTCTAACAAAACTTACAGAATGAACTTACAGAATGAACTTACAGAATGCCTTAACTACCATCTGGTATTCCACACAGTATTGCTTCTGAACAAGACACTCACTTCACAGCCAGAGAAGTGTGACAGTGGGCCCACGGTCATGGAATCCACTGCTCTTACTGTGTTCCCCACCATTCTGAAGCAGCTCCCCTGATAGGATGAAATGGCCCTTTGAAGACACGGTTATAGCACCTATTAGGTGGCAGTAGCCTGCAGGGCTGGGGCGGGGTTTTCCAGAAGGTGGTATATGCTTTGAATCAATATCCAATATACGGTATAGTTTCTCCCATAGCCAGGTTCCATGGTTCCAGGAATCAAGGAATGCAAAAGGGAATAGTTCCACTCATTATCACTCCTAGTGACCCACTAGGAATGTTTTTGCTTCCTGTCCTGTGACCTTAAGTTCTGTTGGCCTACAAGTTTTGGTTCCAAAGGGTGAAGCACTCCAGCCCAGAGACACAACAAGCATTCCATTGA
Organism: Peromyscus melanophrys; assembly: GCA_902168415.1. Classification (NCBI taxonomy): domain Eukaryota; kingdom Metazoa; phylum Chordata; class Mammalia; order Rodentia; family Cricetidae; genus Peromyscus; species Peromyscus melanophrys. The sequence goes on along the minus strand of CABHPR010135575.1, from coordinate 39,589 downwards.
TCCAGAAGCTCAGACCTCCCCTGACCACTGACGCCATTAAGCCAAGAGTCTAAGAAAGGAGTAACAGTGTTAGGAGGGGTGGTTGATCCAGACTACCAAAGGGAATGTGGATTGCTTCTCCACAATGGAGGTAAAGAGGATTGTGTCTGGAGTGCAGGAGATCCTTTAGGGTTTCTCTTGGTGCTACCATGTCCTGTGATTAAAGTTAGTGGGAAACCACAACCCAATCCAGGCAGGATGACAAAGGGCACAGACCCTTCAGGAATGAAGAAGGTATGGGTCACTCCTCCAGGAAAAGAGCCAAGGCCTGCTGAGGTGCTTGGTGAGGGTGGAAGAAATGCAGAATGCATAGTAGAGGAAGGTAGTTATAAATAGCAGCTATGGGCTTGTGACCAGATGCAGAAATGAGAATTATAACTAACATGAGTGTTTCTGTCATATTTTGTTTAAAAGGTGTTTGTAGAGATATGTGTGTCTTCTTTCCTCAATTTCTTTATCATATAATGTAACATCAATTAGGAGACTATCAGTGCTCAATAAGGACAAAACGGCAGCCTACAAAATGGGAAAAGATCCTTACCAACCCCACATCTGACAGAGGGCCGATCTCCAAAATACATAAAGAACTCAAACTAGACATCAAAGTGCCAAATAATCCAATTTGAAAAATGGGGTACAGATCTAAACAGAATTCACAACAGAAGAATCTCAAATGGCCGAAAGATATTTGAGGAATTGCTGGACATCCTTAGCCATCAGGAAAACGCAAATCAAAATGACACTGAGATACCATCTTATACCTGTCAGAATGACTAAGATCAAAAACATTGATGACAACTTATGTTAGAGAGTATGTGGAGTACGGGGAACACTCCTCCACTGCTGGTGGGAGTGCAATCTTGTACACCTACTCTGGAAATCAGTATGGTGGTTTCTCAGAATATTGGGAATCAGCATACCTCAAGACCCAGCAATACCACTCTTGGGCATATACCCAAAAGATACTCAACCATACCACAAGGACACTTGCTCAACTATATTCATAGCAACACTATTCATAATAGTCAGAACCTGGAAACAACCTAGATGCCCCTCAACAGAAGAATGGATAAAGAAAATGTGGTAAATTTACACAATGGAGTATTACTCAGTGATAAAAAGTAATGACAACATGAAATTTGTAGGCAAATGAATGGAACTAGAAAAAAAAAATCATCCTGAGTGAGGTAACCCAGATCCAGAAAGACAAACACAGTATGGAATGTACCCACTCATAAGTAGATATTAGACGCAAAGCAAGAATACCTAGACTACAATCCACCACCCCAGAGAAGGTAGGTAAAGAGGAGGATCCTAAGAGGGACACACAGGGATCACTCCAGGAAGGGGAAATAGTTAAGATCTCCTGGGTAAACTGGGATGGGGGAGTAAAGGGAAGGGGGTGGGGGAGGGGAATATGAGAGATGGAGATGGCCAAGTTGGGGAAGGGACGGAGATATCTTGACAGAGGGAGCCATTATGAGGTTAGGGAGAAACCTGGTGCTAGGGAAATCCCCAGGAACCCACAAGGATGACCCCAGCTAAGACTCCTAGCAATAGTAGAGAGGGTGCCTGAACTAGCCTTCCCCTGTAATCAGATTGGTGACTACCCTAATTGTCATCATAGAACCCTCATCCAGTGACTGATGGAAGCAGATGCAGAGACCCACAGCCAAGCACTGGGCCAAGCTCCTAGAGTTCAGTTGAAGAGAGGAAGGAGGAATTATAGGAGCAAAGGGGGTCAAGATCATGATGGGGAAACCCACAGACAGTTGACCCAAGCTAGTGGGAGCTCAAAGACTCTGGACTGACAGCTGGGGAACCTGAATGGGACCAAACTAGGCCCTCTGAATGTGGGTGATAGTTGTGTGACTTAGTCTGTTTGTAGGGCCCCTGGCAGTGAGAACAAGACTTAGTCTTGGTACATGAACTGGCTTTTTAGAGCCCATTCCTGATGGTGGAATACCTTGCTCAGCCTTGATGCTCAGCAGGGGAGGGGCTTGGTCCTGCCCCAACTTGGTATGCCAGCCTGTGTCTACTCCCCAAGGGAGGCCTTACACCTGTGAGGAGTGGATGGGGGGGGGGTGGGGGGAGGGGGGGGGGGGAGATGGTGAAGGAGAGGGAGGGGAAACTGTGGTTGGTATGTAAAATGAAAAAAAGTTAAATAAATAAAAATAAATAAATATAATTATCAATGACAAAAAAGAGAATATCAGTGATTATCATATTTAAGTTTAGAGATACCAAAACAATATCCTTTAAGGGACATTGCTACCTACTCTAAAATTTATAACAAGTTTGCAATTACATGTGGGATGGTTTTATCATGTGAGACATACTTATGACCTGGTTGTTTTCACTTGGAAATTAAGCATGACATAAGGAGATGTGACTGTGTGTGCAAATTGCCAAGGGGTGGACTCATGATGGCTTTTTGGTTGTCAGCTTGACTACATCTGGAATTAACTCAAACCCAAGTGGCTGGGTACATCTGTGAGGGATTTTTCTTAATTAAATCATTGGAAATGAGTGGGAAGATCTAACTTTTAGTCCAGATCTTGTGAGTGGAAAGATCCACCTTCAATTCAGATCCTTTGAGGTAGGAGAATCCACCTTTAATCTGAGCCACATCTTCTGCTGACAGCCTATGTAAAGGACATGGAAGAAGGAAGCTTGCTCTCTTTACCTGCTCGCTCTCCCTTTCACTAGCAAGTCCATTCATTCACTGGCATTAGAGCCTACTTGTTCAGGATTCTGGTGTGGACTGAAGACCAGCTGAGATGTCCAGCCTCATGGACTGAACAACTACTGGATTCTTGGAACTTCTGTTGATAGACAGCCATTGTTGGGATAATTGGACCACAGTTTGTAAGTGTGCATGCATGTGTGCACGCACGAGCATGTGTGTGTGTGTGTGTGTATGTGTGTGTATGTGTGTGTGTGTGTTAATTTATTAGAACATATATACTTATTATATATATCAATAGACCAGCCTGCCTCCATTTTAAGATTAAAAAGTATCTTGAGCCGGGCGGTGGTGGCGCACGCCTTTAATCCCAGCACTCGGGAGGCAGAGCCAGGCGGCTCTCTGTGAGTTTGAGGCCAGCCTGGTCTACCAAGTGAGTTCCAGGAAAGGCGCAAAGCTACACAGAGAAAACCTGTCTCGAAAAAAAAAAAAAAAAGTATCTTGTTACAAGATCAAAATAAGTTCATTCCTGTTTTCCGTAAAACTTGGATTTGACCAGGTCTTGACCTTTTTTCCTGGAATTTGACAGGTTACACACCCTATACACTAACCTCCACCCTGATAAGATAAGATGTTCTGCCCAACATTTTTGAAATGTTCAGCTGAATTACTATGCAACCAAAACTCCTCTAGAAATCCCCCATCCCTTGAAAAACCCCAGTCTTGCAGTTTTTGGGGGGCTATATAAACCCCACTGTCTCCTATGCTAGCTGCTATTTTCTCAAACCCAGATTTAGGGAGACAGCCCTGTCTGACAGAAAATAAAGCTTGCATAATTTGACTAAAGATTTTGACTAACGGTATTTACTCTCATTCAGGGGATTAACAATATATATCCATTCTATAAGTTCTGTTCCTCTAGTGAACAATTATTGGGTTCTTAGACTATCTGTTGGTAGACCACTATTGTTGCACCAGCTGGACCACAGCCTGTATGCCATCCTAATAAATCCCCTTTATACACACCAATGGACACACACACACATAGGAGAGAGAGAGAGAGAGAGAGAGAGAGAGAGAGAGAGAGAGAGAGAGAGATTCATTTTGCCAGTTCAGTTCCTCTAGAGAACCCTTACAGGCACAATACAGGCATGAATATTATGGGGGAAATGAACTACTTTCTAATTGGATTTAAAACCCACTCCACGGGATGTATGCCTGGTACTGGTTCTGGCCAAGAGCCCATGATAGCGAACTCACAGACACCCCACCCCCACCCCCACCCCCGGGGTGTGGGGGTGGACCTACTGCTTTTTTGTTGTTGCTGCTGTTGTTAAATGGGCATACTTTCAAAGTGCCCTCTAAATTCATATCATCTCTATGCAGCTTTCATTCTTCATCAGAGAAGTGTCTTTGGTTAATGCAGAAACTCATAACTAACCCAAGTGCATAGAGTAAGGGTCAGTAGAATGCTTAGCCATAAATGGTACATTAATATCATCTTCCCCAAGGTTCAAGGACTATCTCAGAAGAAGGGGCAGAAAGATTTTAAGAGCCAGAGAGGATCACAGCAACACAGTGTCTTCTGGACATGCCAGGACCGTCGCACTCATGAACTCATGGTAGCCTACACCAGACCTACACAAAACCAAGCCAGTCACAATTGCAGCATGGAAGAGAGAAGGAATCATGAGCCTACACCTCTAGCTGAGGAGTTATTGGCAGCTTATGGCTTCTGAGGAAGAGTCAGTGTTCTTTAAGGGTGTGGCTCCTAGGTCAAACATATGCCAGTGAATGGCCCCATACCCATGGGTGTATTACGAGCACATACTGGACTTGGTGGGTTATTTTTCAAAAAGAAGACAGAAAATTGAGAGGGAGTGAGGAGGTGAGGATGGACCTTGAGGAATTTAGGGGAACAAATAGGAATGAACATTATCAAAATACATTGTTTGAAACTCTCAAGCACTTAATTTAAGATATTGTATTTTTCAAAACGAAGAAAAAAGCTGATAGTTTGATTGGGATTAGGTTCACTATCTAGAAATCATATATGGAATCATATGAGTTTTCCAGTCCATGAATATTATGATCCTCTCAATTTTATTGTCTTCAATCTTCTCAGTTACATATTTCAGTTCTTCCATTGTTATAATACACGTCTTAAGCAAGAAATGAAGACAGAAAGATGTCAGCCTGAGAGAATAGAGTAGGATTTAGGAAGGCAGCCGTTCAATGCCACCAATCCAAGTGTTGGCATTGCAAGAAAGGGGTTGTTTATGATCCCGAGTCTACTGGCTCACCTAGCTGAGTGCCAAAGCAATAAAAGCATTAACATATGCTCTCATTCGCTCTGATTACTCCTCCAGTGAGAGACGGTGCCCAGGAACCACCTGGAGCATCAATTCAATCAGCAGTCGCTACAACCCTCATGCCCGTGGAGTCAGGATATGTGAAACAGCGCTTGTCTTGGCTCCTCTAATTCACAGCATTGCTAGGAAATGAGGCTACGTCAAAGGAAAAAAATTAAAACAGGGAGGAGATGCTGGACTGGGCTCAGGCCTCAGTTTCTCTCTTGACACCACTTCTCTCCAAGAGACCAGTAAGTAAGATTCCTTATTTTTCTCACTGCTGTAAAAGAACATGATGAGAAGCGGGGAAGAAAGAGTACGTCTCGACTCGCTCACAGTGTGAGGGTACAGTTCATCCCAGCAGGGAAGGCATGGCAGCGGGCACAGGAGGCAGCTGCTCACACTGAGCCCACTTCATGCTCAGCTCACTTTCTCCTGTTTATTCAGCCTTTGATCATAGCCCATGATATGGCGCTGCCCACACATAGAGTGGGCTCTTCCAACTTCAGTTAACCCAGCCTAGGAACTCCTCCATAGGCAAACTCTCCTAGGAAACGTGTCTATATCCTGTCCTCTGGACAAAAAAAAAAAATATGAACTGTCTCACCACTCCACAGACCTGTACTTGACCTGTCACTTCCATGATGCTAGCTTCCATACTTAAATCTGGTCTTTCCTGCTGAAGAAATGTTCTGCATAATATGCCCAAACTGTGGATAGTTATAAAGTAAATATGTATTTTCTTCCCCAAGCTTTAGGTTAGGGAGAGGGTCAAGAGTTAAACTTTGAGGCTGTGTCCAGGAAGGCTGACCTTGCTGGAGCCCTCTCAGGACTCTCCTTTGTAGCTGGGGACAGTCACAGCCCCGTTGACACTGAAAGCCTGATCCACTGGCTACACACTGCTTGCTCCTCCTCCAGTTCCCCGTGGAGGGCCTTCCGCTCTGTGACCGACCAGACGTCCCAGTGTCCTTCTGACCCTCCACTTTCCAAATAGAAATTGACAATACATTTTAAAAGACTTTAGTCCCACAAACCCCGTGGGTCACTTGATGTTTCTGAACGGCGTGTTGAATCCACTGGTGTAGAACCAAATGCAGAATGAGTGAATCTGGCTCAGGGCCCCCCTCCTGCTCACCTGGGGAGAAGATTCAGAGTCAGAGCTGTCTGCCCCATTTTGTTCTCCACTTTCTCCCTTTGCTCTCCTGCCTTGTGTGGGCAAGGACAGTTGGTGTTGATTTCAACAGTGTGTGTTTTCATTTCCTCTGCTGGAATAGGAAAGAGCCCAGTTTATTCCTCAGATGAATGTTCTCTGAACCCGTGGACAGACAGCACCATGGTTCTGGCCCTAACCTTCTGAACATTCAGGTCTTCTCTAACCACCTATAGGAATTGGCCTTCCTACACTCCCTGCTTAGACAGCCGAGTTTGGGGTGATAATTATAGCTTGATAGCTGGATTCCTATTTCTGGGTTTTATTGGCTTTTTGGAAAACTGTCTTCCTCATGATTCTGTAAGTGGCTTAGTAGCCACTTGGTGGATGTTTTGAAAAGGACAGTAATTTACTTGCATCTTGTGAACATGTGTTTTCTACTTTGACACTGAAAATTAAGGAACTGCTTAACTGTCAGCACGGACTGCTTCTGGATTGTCAGTGAGGATGCTTAATCTTTTTTTTTTTTTTTTTGGTTTTTTTGAGACAGGGTTTCTCTGTGTAGCTTTGCACCTTTCCTGGATCTCACTCTGTAGCCCAGGCTGGCCTCGAACTCACAGAGATCCACCTGCCTCTGCCTCCTGAGTGCTGGGATTAAAGGCGTGCACCACCACCACCCGGCACGAGGATGCTTAATCTTAAAGAAAAAAATAATTAAAAAAAGAAATATTCTGCATGAATACTGTTAACTTTAAATGAATGCACTCGCCAACTAGACTCTGAGCAGCCTGAGGACAAATCCCATATTAATTCTTGCCACTGTCTCCTCAAAGCCAGGAAAAAGATAGCTAATATATATTAAGTGCTAACTGTTTTGAGTATTCAGAAAGCACTTAGGATATTTTATTAACTTAATTATTCCTCGAAACTACCATAAAAATGGTAAGTACCTTTATTATCCCCCATTTTATAAGTGAGAGAATTGCCGTTCATACTAGAAAACAGACCTGTGTGGGCTGGTTTCAAAGCCTCCGCTCTGCTGTGGACGATACCCTAGTTACTGCCCAGCTGGCTGCCCTCTTGAAGCATACTCAATAAACTGTTCTTACTAAAGAAATGAAACCTATACTCTCTTAACCCACAATACTAGCAGATAGCTGTGCTGGATAGTTTTATGTCAACCTGATAGTTTAAGTCATCAGAAAGGAAGGAGCCTCAGTTAAGGAAATGTCTCCATAAGATCAGGTTATGGGCAAGCCTGTAGGGCATTTTCTTAATTAGTGATTGATGGGGGAGGGCCCAGCCCATTGTGGGTGGTGCCATCCCTGGACTGGTGGTCCTGGGTTCTATAAGAAAGCAAGCTGAGCAAGCCAGTAAGCGGTGCCCCTCCATGGCCTCTGCTTCAGCTCCTGCCTCCAGGTTTCTGCCCTGCTTGAGTTCCTGTCCTGACTTCCTTCAACGATGAAGAGTGATATGAAAGTGTCAGCCAGGCCAGGCAGTGGTGATGCATGCCTTTAATCCCAGCACTCAGGAGGCAGAGGCAGGCGGATCTCTGTGAGTTCGAGGCCAGCCTGGTCTACAGAGAGAGATCCAGGACAGGCACCAAAACTACACAGAGAAACCCTGTCTCAGAAAAAAAAAAGAAAAACAAAAACAAAAAAAGAAAAAAAAAAAAGAAACCCTAACTAAGACAATAGTCAATAAATAAACGAGTCACTGAGATTGCTGCAACTCAGTAAGAATATCAAGACATACCAACTCCGCTTGTACCTTAGAGGCCATGTAGAAAGGCTGAAGGAAGAGAATCTGTGGCCTTTGCCCTAGTCAGAATTCTCTAAAGAACAGACCCAATAGGTTACTTAGAGCAGGGGGTGATCAGGGAGAGGAAAGAGAGAGACTCATCTTAATGAACTGACTCTTTCAATGACATAAGCTGAGAAGTCCAGAATCTTCAGGGCAGGCCCACAGACTGGATGCCTGGGGAGGAGGTGATATCTTGAGTCTGGATGCAGATTTTCTTCCTGCCTAGATCTCAGACTTGTAAGGCTCTCAACTGCTTAAATGAGACCTGTCCATCTCCAACAAGATAATCTTCTTTATTCCTAGTGTATTAGTGTGAATGGGAATTATATCTTAAAAATACCTTCACGGTAATATCGAAACTGTTGTTTGAACAAACAAATGAATTGCCTCCCCGCATTGACACATACAGGTAACCATCACAGATGGCAATTTCGGGCCAATTAAGAACTGGCATGCTCTATTGCAATCACGCCCCCTCTGCACTCAATAATAATAATAATTACCCCACCCAACAGAGACAAGTCGCACAGAGGCCTGCTTTCTTGTTTACCTTTGATTTCCACATGCCTTGTCTCCCTCACTACAAGGAGGAGCTGTCAGTCAGGGAGCATGTTTTGTTTTGTGTTTTTAATTTCTTTTTTTTTTCTGGTTTTTTGAGACAGGGTTTCTCTGTGTAGCTTTGCACCTTTCCTGGTACTCACTCTGTAGTCCAGGCTGGCCTTGAACTCACAGAGATCCATCAGGCTCTGCCTCCCAAGTGCTGGGATTAAAGGCGTGCGCCACTGCTGACGCCCGGCCTAATTCTTTTATTCCCTTCCCCTCACTCAGTAGTCAGCACTTAGCAGTCACAATGTGTGGAGTTAAAGAACAAGCCTGAGAAATAACGACAAAATAAATACAGTGAGGAAACTCTTGGGGTAAATTACTCAATAGTGTCAGTGAACAAGGATTGTTCAACTGGCAAAGGTTCTGTACTTTAAGCATAAAACTAAACACGATCATTGCCCACCCCCACCTGGGGGCAAACTTCCATTTCTGATTAGGACTTTGAAACCGTTCTAGAGGGTCTGAGAGAAGAGCCAGGATGGATGGAGCAGAGGGCCGCAAGGCAGTTTACAGGCCACAACACAGCAAACAATAGGAAACTTGATGTAGTGTGGTAAGGAGGAGGACACAGGCCTGCAGAATTCTCGGTTCATCGCTGGCTCCCCGGAAATGAGAATATTTTTAAGCATGTGTGATGAGCATAAAGCATTTGAATTCAAGGAATGGCAAACCCAAACAGAACCCTCCTTGTCCAGCCTCCACCTCCAGAACTCCCCATCTTCACACTGGTGCCATTCTCCCAGTTTTGTTTGTTTTGTTTTGTTTTGTTTTTTTTCCTGTCCCTTTACATCTTCATACCATGTGGCAGTTATGTTTACTTGTCTGGGTCACTTTCTAAACCTTAGACGAACCTTGTTCATCTTCTAATCTCCTAACATAGTGGTTCCCAACCTTCCTCATGCTGTGACCCTTTAACAATTTCTCATGTTGTGATGACCCCTCAACCATAAAATTATTTTCATTGTTACTTTATAAGTGTAATTTTGCTACTGTTATGAATCATAATGTAAATAGCTGATATGCAGAATATCTGATATGTGACCCCTTGGAAAGGGTCATTCGACCCCTAAAAGAGTTGTGACTCCACAGGTTGAGAAGCGCTGTCTTAACATCTCAGGCAGTGACTTGCACATTTTTTTTTTTTTTTTTTTGTCCGATACAAGGTTTCTCTGTGTTAGCTTTGGAGCCTGTCCTGGAACTCGCTCTGTGCACCAGGCTGGCCTTGAACTCACAGAGATCCATCAGGCTCTTCCTCCCAAGTGCTGGGATTAAAGGCATGCGCCACCGCCGCCCGGCTGACTTGCACATTCTTGACATTTAACCTTGGTGAAAGAAAAATCTGAGAAAGAAGAACAGGACAGGTGAGCCTTGAGAACCAAGTGAGGGAAGATTGGCAGGGCTGTGAGGATGAAGCAGGAGATGGGCTCTGGCTGAGCCTCCATTTCAACACCAGAAGAAAATGAACGTGTGCTTTAGAATTCTATGAACCTGTAAGGACAATACCTATTCAGACCTTAAGACTGTTTGTTTGTTTGTTTGTTTGTTTGTTTGTTTGTTTGTTTGTTTGTTTAAGCGTGCTTGTACAATAAATTGAGGGCTGGGGGTGCAGTTGAGTAACAGATGCCTTGCCTACTGTATGCAAGGCCCTGGAATCAATCCCTCAGCACTGAACAAAATAATTTATTTTTTGCCAAGAAGTAAGTCTAGATCAAATATTGATTACTTAATGAGAAGGAAAGAAAGAAAAGAGAGAGGGAGGAGAAGGAACCACAGTAATGCTGTTACAATTTGGATCTGAAATGCCCCCCAAAGGCCACATGTTAAAAGTTTGGTTGTCAACAGATAAGTTTTGGCTGGATCATGACGGCTCTAATTTCATCAATGGATCAAAGAGTTTATAATGTAGTGGACCATTGGGAGTATCTTAGGGTTTCTATTGCTGTGAAGAGACACCATGACCACGGCAATAAAGGAAAACATTTAATTGAGGTGGCGGTTTACAGTTTCAGAAATTCAGATCATTATCAGCATGGTGGGACCTGGTGGTGTGCAGGCAGGCATGGTGCTGGAGAAGTAACTCAGAGTCCTACATCTTGCAGGCAACACAAAGTGGTCTGTGACACTGGGCAGTATCTTCAGCATATACGAGACCTTAAAGTCGGCCTCCACAGTGACACACTTCCTCTAACAAGACCAAATCTACTCCAACAAGGCCACACCTCCTAATAGAGACACTCCCTTTGGGAGCCATTTTCATTCAAACCACCACAGGGAGACAGAAGAAACTTAGGAGGCATGGCCTTATTGAAGGGATAGTTCATTATGGATGCACCCTTAGAGATTGAATCTTGTCTCCAGCCTCTCCCTCCTCCTGTCTCCTTTCTTTCCTCCCTCCCTCCCTTCCTCCTTCCCTCCCTTTCTTCCTCTCTCTTTTCTGGCCACCGTAAAGTGAGCAGCCTTCCTCCTCCATAACCTTTGCCCTGATAGTTCTGACTCTCCACAAGCCTGAAAGCAATGGAGTCAGCTGACCACAAACGGACCTCTGACATCATGAGACAAAATGAACGTGTCCACTTTGAAGGTGATTTGTTCAAGTGTTTTGTCATATCATGGAAAGCTAGCATGAATGCTAACTCAAACATTTGCTTTAAAAGAATATACGATGTAGAAAGGATTTTTCTTATGTATAAAATATTATGTTCATAATACTAAGCACATGAAAATATAAAATTTAAAGACCTGGATGTAATAATCCTGAGAATTCATAAGCTAATATACTTCCAAGAAAAAGCCAATCATATGTGAACTATTCCAGAGCATGTTTTAAGTGGAAGTGGGGGGAGTTCTCAATTACTCTTTGAAGTTAATGTTCCATTGATAACAGAGGCTTCCTTATTGATAACAATGGCCCCTGGTAGGTCAACCACACTCCACTGGAAGGACACACATCCAAGACTATGTGGGAATCAAAAACTGTAACTGATGGAATTTTTTTTAATGCAAGGGTACATGAAGTGGGGTGAGCAAGCAAGGAAAGAGAGATGGATCTGGAAGGAGTTAGGGAGTTGAGGGAGGGAGGTGAATATGATCAAAATACACTGTAGGAAATTCTCAAAGAATAAGAAAAACAATGAATTTAGTTTTGTAACTTATGAAGAACACAGGCCTAGCTACATCATTTTCCCTATTAGGAAATTTAATAAATACCCCCTCATGACTAGAAATGAAAAGGGAAAATTATTCCTCTATATACTTCCTTCCATGGGTGCTAAAAAGATAGTCTACGCATGATTTTTTTTTCAATGCAGTATCTATGTGTTGGACATTATTATCGGCCAGAGCGAATTCCAGGCACTTGGAAGAAGGCAGCAAAGAAAACAGAAATCCCTGTCCTCTCGTGTGCACTTCAGCAGTGGTAACAGACGATACATAACAAGCGTCACACTGAAGTAAATTATTAATTATGTGAGAACATAGGAAGCAGCGTGGCAATGAAACCCTCACAAAGCCACATCAAAAAGCAGATGTGACAAGCTCTTGTCCCAACTTTCAAGACAGAAGGAATGCCTGAAGCTCTGTCCTGGACTTCATAACACTGTTAACATTTCACAAATTAGCCCACATTTAACACAATCCCATTTCTAACAAAGAACAAAATGTGCTTTTAATGTGTTTGCTGACTCTCAACTTCCCAGAGAAGAAAAAATAATCACAAATAAACACAAAAATACCAAGAGAGAAGCATACATAAAGGGAAAGATACCTCGTAGGCTTGTAAAAGCACTGGATGTTGGATCCCCACCTCACACCATAAGCTACAATTAATCTAAGTGGACAAAAAGGGAAGAGACTTAAGTGGTTGGTGATAATTGTGGATAGGAGACTAATTTTTCACTGTAAACCCTTTGTGTCCTTTAAATTTTGATATCTTAGTATTGACACTTTACATAAGCAACAGAGTACAGGGAAAGACCAGAGACCTGAGAGTCTAGTTTTCTTCTACCACCTTTGCACTGCTGTGATTGGTCTGTAGCCTTAGGCAACCCATTTCATCTTCTCCATCTCCAAAGTGCTAGTAGTATTGGTTTAGATGGATTTTAGGATCACTGAGTGCTAAAAGTTTTTAGCACTATATTTTAACCTTATACACTGGTCTACAAAGGTTACTATCGACTCTAACTAGTTTTGATGGCTATCCTAAGAAATATAACCATTATGGTGGGATTAAGACAGCAGAGTGCATTTCTAGGCCCAGCCAAGACTTTCTGAATTGTTAGTCAAGGAGACAGTTGGATCTCCACATCATACAAAAAGACCGGAAAAGGACTGGATCACAGGATGGGACCTGCAGGATGCAGAGGCCTGTGACTCATGTTAGGGCTAGCCAAAGGGACTCTACAGCATAAATTGTGATTCAAAGGCACATTTTCTGTTTGGGAATCTAGTCAGATATTTGAGCTCTTTTATGCCCCACCTACCAATATCTCCAGTAAAAAGGGGAAGGAGAGAAAGACACGTCATCTGACTGCTTGCTGATGAACAAACTAAGTAATAACAATTATTAACCAACATATAAATGGCTAAGGCATCTTAGCCATCAGCTAAGGAAAACCATTCACTGAGGCGTAGAGGAGTCTTAAGGTAGACCAGGCAAATCCTGAGAAATCCAAGACAAAGTGAAGGTGTTTCGGCACTTGGTTGGAAGCAATTTCCACTTGTCATCTTTTGCCATTAAATGGTTTTTCCCAGCTCTGCTGCCATTTATGCGTCAGAATATCACTAATTTCCTATGATGCTGGGGACAGCGGTCGTTTCTGATAATGGTTTGGCTTTCATATCCTCTGCCTGGGCCTTGATACTCTCAGATCTATGACTCTGGGCATAGAGCTGCTGAGTAGGAAGCTGATCGTAGGAACTAAGCAGAAGATGGAAACTCCACATGGAATTGCACTGGAGAAGCTGTTTCTGACCCAGCCCTCCCCACATCATCACCTCCCCCAAGAACACCCTGCAGTCGAACACATTTTCCTTAACAATTCTGTCCCCGCCTTTTGCACTTCCGTCTCCAGACAAAAACGATTCTTAGAGTTCACAGGCTTCTCTCTAACACGTACCTAGCCTATTTCTACCCAGGAAATAGCTGCCAGAACATTTCTCTGGGGGTTTGTATTTCCCTTTAACTTAAGTAGGTCACTGCACTAAAGATAGCAGACAGACAGAATGAATGAAAGTAAGCCCCTGGATTTGGCTGGCTTTTGGTCTGTGAAAAATGCAGAAGGGCACAGTGGCCAGACTGGGAGTGCCAGGGAAGTCCCCGCGAGCCTTCCGATGACTCAGACCTCACGGAGTTACTAGTCAGACAAGCAGGGTGAACATTAGAAAAGCTTTGGCTCTAAAGCTGTGAAGTCGCTGCTGGACCGTGTCTGAGTGTGTCTGAGGGTATCCTTCCTGCAGAGAAGGGAACTCAGGACACAACAAGAGATAAAGCACACGGGGAAGGAAAGCATTTGACACACTGATGGGGGCGCTTGGGGCTGGAGAGGTGGAGAAAGGTGACCTGAAAAGCAGCTCTCTTATTAACCACAGTGGACTCTCAACAAAAGTAAAGTAATTAGACCGGGCATGTAGCACAGCAGTTAATATCAGCTCTAGGGAGACTGGAGCGGCAATCACGAGTTAGCCAGCCTGAGCTGTATAAAATGATCCTGTCAGGGGTAAGGGAAAAGGGTCTGTTTCTCATTGCAAACAGACATGCAAACAGCAACCTTGCTGGGGAAAGGGAGGTTGAGTCACCAAGAGGAAAGGCATCATGGGGAATAAACATTGTTAGCAGGTAGCAGCATCGTGTGTATTTTTTACACGACATTGTTGGTCTTCATCTCTCAAAAACACCCAAAATTTTGCTGCTTACCAACTAGGAAAGATCTGCTCTTTTGTGGCCAGTACATCCCTCGTCTAATCACAGGATATGGTCTGTGCCATTGTTTAGGTATGATTACCAGATCTACCAAGCTTAAACATTTTAACTTCCAGGAGATGAAAACGCATTGGAACCTCATTAACCTCACTGCTTTATTGTTATTGTCCCTGAAATTTTTACTCTAAAGACAGATTGGTCTGGGTATGTGGCTCAGTGATAGAGCATTGCCTAGCAAGTACCAGGCCCTGGATTGGTCCCCACCACTGAAGAAAAAAATAAAAATAATAAATACACCAATAAGACATATGGTTCTCTAGGTGAAGTGGCTCCTGCTCTGTTGGAATGAACGTGGCCATCATCCATTCACCTATTGCTAAGCTTTTACAGACACCTAGTAAGCAGCGGGTGTGTGGGGAAAGACAGGGGATGAGAAAAGTGCCCTGTTCCCACTCATACCCAATGCTGAAGACACACTCATCCACAGAGGTGACAATGTGGGTCACACATGGAATGTAAGGCTTTCTCATGGTCCTGTTTTGAACAGTAAAAATAGGTGAATCTGACCCTAGGTATGTATTTTATCTGATTTGTTAGATCCCAACATTATTGTCTCAACCTGTAATCAACATTTTTGTTTGTTTTTGTTTTTGTTTTTTGAGACAGGGTTTCTCCGTATGGCTTTGGAGCCTGTCCTGGAACTCGCTTTGTAGATCAGGCTGGCCTCGAACTCACAGAGATCTGCCTGGCTCTGCCTCCTGAGTGCTGGGATTAAAGGCGTGCACCACCACCGCCCAGCTACATTTTTATTTTTTTAGAATACTTTTATCTATCCTTTGACAGTTTCATGCACGTATATAGTGTATTGTGATCATACCCACGCTCCAAACATCCCTCCCATTTCCTTAGGACCTCCCAACATGGCCCCCTCACATCTTCACAGCCTCTTCTTCTTTTTTTTTTTTCATAAACTACTGAGTCCAATTAACGCTGTTCTCATATGTAATCATGTAGAGACATGTACCAGAGCGTAGGCAACCTACCAGTACCCACACCCTTGAAGAAAAATGACACCCCCTCCCCTCCAGTAACCAACTGTTGCCAATAGGTCCTTAGCTAAGGGTGGAGCTTCATACGTCCCTTCTCCATCCACGCTGGAATGTTGACTGGCTTGATCTTGTGTAGGCAACCATAGCTGCTATTATGTTCATCAGGGCAACAGCCATGTCGTATCAAGACAACATTTCCCCATGCTCCTCTCCAGCTAGTATAGATACGATAAGATGAAAGAGTAGATTAACGAACCTACTTTTAAAGAGCAGCAACTTGTTTAAAATGTTTTACATTGGTATAGATTTTAGTTTATTGATACAAACTTAAAGTTAATTTTGTTATACTGTATGTATATTTTTACTCTTTTTTAAGGTATTATGTTTATGCAACTCATTTAAAATGGCAATGTATCATTAAGAAATACAGACTAATTGTTAATCATCTATGATAATCAAACTTAAAGTCACATCAGTTAAGTTTTCTAGGTACACATAGATAGATTTCAATTAGGTAGGTAATCTTCAAACACTTCAAAGACCTATAGAATATGGCATTTAAAATGTTTTAAAAACTTAGACTTCCCTGGACAATGAGATACGTCTGCTCCTGGCAGCACCGATTTGCTTCAAAGAGAAAGATGGGTGTCAAAGACACTCCATGTGGAGTTTGTCTTCTTCTTGGCAAAAATAGGCATTTGGGCAAGAAACTGTTCTTGCCTGGACTGCTTGACAAAATGTTGTATCGACTGGACATGCAGGACCCATAGGAAGGTGCAAGGCAAAATGGTCCTTCAGGTTCCTGCTTCACAGAGGAAACTGCCAGACATCCTACAGGTCACAGAAAAAGTGACTGAGACTCTAAGTCTATATGGCTGAAGATGGATGCTCCAAAGTTACAGAGGAATTTTGAGTAACTGTCCAGGCAGGCAGCTGTCTCTGTCATTCTAGATTTTTGTAAGTTGCTTACAATGCATTTCCTGTTTACTTAGCTAATATTATATCCTTCTGGCGTCTTTGATGTAGTTGAAGACTAGATAGTGATAATTATGGTTTTCCTTGGTTATGATAAGAAATAAGGCAGATATGAAACCTTAGACTCACAAATATAGGATAGATAGGATATCTTCTTTAATTTTGCCAAATACAAATAGACTAGATATTATAACTGTAATTCTTGCTTGAAATATATAAATTTACTGGGTTAAAGTTAAAACCTTCCTTTTGTTTAGAAAGAAATGGGGGCTGGGTGGCGGTGGTGCACTCGGGAGGCAGAGGCAGGCAGATCTCTGTGAGTTCGAGGCCAGCCTG